>JASDQU010100152.1:127978-152090 GCA_032191745.1 Picea mariana | reverse complement strand
GTCCATTCAACACTTTAGAACTAGGGAAAGAGTAGTATTCTGTCACGGTTTGTTCCAGATCCGGGTGGATCTGTGGAGATTGGTCTGTGTCCGCACTCACGAATTTATCCTTGAACACACCATGCCTTACAGACACCCAAATAAGTACAAGGACAGAACAAAGAAGGCAATCAAAGAGCTCTTGGATATGGGGCACATCAATCCAAGTTCTAGCCATTTTTCCTCTTTAGTGGTGTTGGTCAAGAAGACGGATGGAACCATGCGCATGTGCATTGATTTCAGGGAACTAAACAAGAAAAAAATCAAATACAAGTATCCCATACCAAGGATTGACGAGTTACTAGACAAGCTTCATGGGGCTGTCTATCTCACCAAAATTGGCATGCGCTCTAGCTACCATCAAATCAAGATGAGGGAGGAGGACATCCCAAAAACTGCTTTTAGGTGTCACTATGGACACTATGAGTTATTATTGATGCCATTTTTCTTAACCAATGCCCTCGCCATGTTCCAATAATGTATGAACCATGTCTTCAACAAAGAGTTAAGGAAGCATCTTCTTGTTTTCTTTGATGACTTGCTAATCTATAGAAAGACATGGGAGGAACACCTTTAACATGTGGAGTAGATATTGACTATCATGGACGATCAGTCATTGTATGCAAAGGAGTCCAAATGTGAATTTGGAATGACAGAGGTCCCCTACTTGGGACATATTATTGGGTTTAAAGGAGTATAGGAGCATGAGGATAAAATTCAGACCATAGTTGAATGGCCCACACCCAAAACCCTTACAGAGTTGAGGGGATTTAAGGGAATTTGCAGCTATTATAGGAGATTCGTCAAAGGGTTCTCCCAATTGTGTGCACCCTTGACCGATCTAACAAAGAAAGGGGCCTTCATATGGAGTGAATAGTCCCAAGCCACCTTCGAAAAAATGAAGTAAGTAATGAGCATGTGCCTTGTGTTGGAACTACCATATTTCGGCTAACCTTTYACCTTGCAGTGTGATGCCTTTGAAGAAGGCATTGTGGTTGTATTGATGCATAATAGGCACCCTCTTTCCAATGAAAGTTGAAATCTCAGGGGTCCTAAGTTACTTTACACTATCTACGACAAAGAGATTTTGGCCATCATGCACTGCTTGGCTAAATTCGGGTAATACATAGTTAGTGATAGATTTATGGTAAAATCATGTCACAATAGCCTTAATTACTTTTGGGAGAAGAGATGAAATACAACAGAAGTGGGTTAGTAAGATGCATGCCTATGACTTTGACATTGAATTCATCAAAGGAAAAAACAATTTAGTGGTAGATGCATTATCTAGGAGGCCATCAATCTATGCCATGACAGATATATTAGTTGATTGGAAGGACCACTTTGTGATGGAATACTCAAAAAATCAGTTCGCTTGTTAGGTGATAGATGGATGGGTATAGGATGATAACTTTAGGGTCATAGAGGGAATCATCTACTACAAGGGTCGAATCTTTTTGGTTCCTGAATCAATCTTCAATATGGGACCTGATGAGATATTGAGAAGGTGTGTTATGAAGGAAGAGTGACCATTTATCATCATAGAATCTCATGAAGGCATCCCAGGAGGACATTACGCAGGGAAAGCAACTGCGCAAAAGGTTCTTAGAGCTGGCCTTTGGTGGCCTACCTTACACAAAGATGCCATAGACTTTTACAGAGCCTACGATGTATGCCAAAGAGTTGGGAAACCATCCAGAAGAGATGAAATGCCATTAGCACCACAATTGACCCTACAAGAACTTGAGAAATAAGCTATTGACTTTGTGGTACCTATAAACCCACCAGGGAAGCGCACAGGAGCAAGGTACATAATTACTGTGATAGAGTATTTGACTAGATGGGCCAAATCAAGAGCAGTTAAGGACTGTAGTGCAACTACAACTGCACGCTTCATATTTGATGACATCATAACCAAGTTTGGATGTGCAAAGATCCTCATGAGTGATCAAGGCACACATTTCATAAATAAAATATTTGAATCCCTGACTAAGGAATTTGCAGTCCACCATCAGAAGAGCATGCCTTACCATCCCTAAGAAAATGGGACAGTGGAGGCATTCAACAATATCTTGGAGACAGTGCTAACGAAGATTTGTAGTGTGAACATGGATGACTGGGATTTAAGAGTACCAACAGTACTGTGGGCCAGTAAGATACATTCCAATGACTTTGACATTGAATTCATCAAAGGAAAAAACAATGTAGTAGAAGATGCATTATCCAAGAGGCCATCAGTCTATGTCATGACAGATGTATTAGTTGATTGGAAGTACCATCTTGTGATGGAATACTCAAAAAATCAATTCTCTTGTCAGGTGATAGATGGACGGGTACAGGATGATAACTTCAGAGTCATAGAGGGAATCATCTACTACAAGAGCCGAATTTTTTTGGTTCCTGAACTAACCTTCAAGGCGAAGATACTACAGGCTTGTCATGACTCACCAGTGGTAGGGCACCAATGGATTGGCAAGACCTACAGGCAGGTAATTGAGAGGTTCTCATGGAAGGGCCTCAAAGAGGATGTGATGAGTCACATCAAGGAGTGTACTACTTGTTAAGAGAATAAGGATGAGCACACTCATCCAACGGCCTTCATATGGAGTGAAGAGGCCCAAGCCACCTTCGACAAAAGAAAGGGGCCTTCAAAAAGGGACACCCTTGACCGATCTAACAAAGAAAGGGGCCTTCAGATGGAGTGAAGAGGCCCAAGCCACCTTCGACAAAATGAAGAAATTAATGAGCACATGCCTTGTGTTGGCACTACCATATCTCGTCCAACCTTTAACCTTGCAGTGTGATGCCTTTGGAGAAGGCATTGTGGTCGTATTGATGTAGAATAGGCATCCTCTTTCCAATGAGAGATGAAAGCTCAGGGGTACTAAGTTACTTTACACTATCTACGACAAAGAGATTTTAGCCATCATGCATTTTTGGCCAAATTTCGACAATACTTACTCAGTGCTAGATTTATGGTAAAATCATATCACAATATCCTTAAGTACTTCTGGTAGCAGAGACGAAAGACAATAGAAGTGGGTCAGTAAGATACATGCCTATGAATCTGACATTGAATTCATCAAAGGGAAAAACAACGTAGTGGCAGATGCATTATTTGGGAGGCCATTAGCCTATGCCATGATAGATGTATTAGTTGATTGGAAGGACCACTTTGTGATGGAATACTCAAAAAATCAGTTTGCTTGTCAGGTGATAGATGGATAGGTACAGGATGATAAATTCAGGGTCATAGAGGGAATCATCTACGACAAGGGACAAATATTTTTGGTTCCTGAATCAACCTTCAATATGGGACCTGATGAGATATTGAGAAGGTGTGTTATGAAGGAAGAGTGACCATTGATCGTCATAGAATCTCATGAAGGCATCCCAAGAAGACATTACGCAGGGAAAGCAACTACGTACAAGGTTCTTAGATCTGGCCTTTGGTGGCCTACCTTACACAGAGATGCCACAGACTTTTACAAAGTCTGCGATGTATGCCAAAGAGTTGGGAAACCATCTAGAAGAGTTGAAATGCCATTAGCACCACAACTGACCCTACAAGAACTTGATAAATAAGATATTGACTTTGTGGTACCTATAAACCGACTAGGGAAGCGCACAAGAGCAAGGTACATAATTACTATGACAGAGTATTTGACTAGATGGGCCAAATCAAGAGCAGTTAAGGACTGTAGTGCAAATAAAGCTATGCACTTGATATTTGATGACATCATAACCAAGTTTGGATGCCCAAAGATCCTCATGAGCGATCAAGGCACACATTTCATAAATAAAATATTTGAAGCCCTGACTAAGGAATTTGTAGTCCACCATCAGAAGAGCGTGCCTTACCATCCCTAAGAAAATGGGATAGTGGAAGCATTCAACAAGATCTTGGAGACAGTGATAACGAAGATTTGTAGTGTGAACATGGATGACTGGGATTTAACAGTACCAACAGTACTATGGGCCAGTAAGATACATGCCTATGACTTTGACATTGAATTCATCAAAGGGAAAAACAACGTAGTGGAAGATGCATTATCTAGGAGGCCATCATTCTATGCCATGACAGATGTATTAGTTGATTGGAAGGACCATCTTGTGATGGAATACTCAAAAAATCAGTTCACTTGTTAGGTGATAGATGGACGAGTACAGGATGATAACTTTAGGGTCATAGAGGGCATCATCTACTACAAGGGACGAATCGTTTTGCTTCCTGAATCAACCTTCAAGGCCAAGATACTATAGGCTTGTCATGACTCACCAGTGGCAAGGCACAAATGGATTGGCAAGACTTACAGGTAGGTAAAGGAGAGGTTCTTATGGAAGGGCCTCAAAGAGGATGCGATGAGTAACATTGAGGAGTGTACTACTTGTCAAGAGAATAAGGATGAGCACACTCATCCAGCAGGACTGTTGCAACCTTTACCCATCCCTAAGAATAAATGGGATATTATCTATGTTGGCCCTTGGTTATGAAAGTAAGCAAAGATTAATTAAGAAAAGGAAAAATGTGAACTACGCGGAAGACAAAATGATTGTTACTGGGTCGAAGTGAGCAAAAGAGAAGAAAATATGGTGTGCGGTAAAAGGAAGCAAGTTGTGGGATGACGAGATCAAGGATGACAGATCAGCAAGGAAGAAGGATTGTGGACAACTCAACAAGCGAAAAAATTCACTGTTGGATTCTTTGGAGCACAACGCAAGAAGGAAGGAAAGATAGGTTGGTGAAGCCTTGAAAATGTGGGTCAAGTTGACCTAGGTTTTTAGGCACCTAGGTTTTTGGTATCTATATTTTTGACACCTAGGTTTCGGCCTTAGCATGTTGGTGAGTGATTGTAATGTATAACTAGAGGTCTAAAGGACCTGGGAATGGTTGGTGTCAACATGGTGTTAGGATTGTTGTGGTTGTCTTTGTCATTATGTGATCGAGTGAGTAATATTATCTGAGGGAGAAGTGCTGAATACGAGAGCCTTTTGTACTGTAAGATCTTTATATGGGTTTGAAGATCAACCCTACAAC
Organism: Picea mariana; assembly: GCA_032191745.1. Taxonomy (NCBI): domain Eukaryota; kingdom Viridiplantae; phylum Streptophyta; class Pinopsida; order Pinales; family Pinaceae; genus Picea; species Picea mariana. The sequence goes on along the minus strand of JASDQU010100152.1, from coordinate 147,013 downwards.
TGGGTGCGTAGGGACGAGAGAGATAGAGAGGAGGAGAAAAATGATTTGCTAGATGAGAACATAGAAAAGAACTGTATGCTTTACTTTAATATATTATAAAGCACAGTTATGTGGATGTAGACCTAGAGAGAGGGTGAACCACATATACCTTGTGGTGTGTGTGATTGATGCTATGTTATTTTCCCTTTGATATAATTTTATTGCATTACTATGTTTGATCTGATAGATAGTTTTGCGGATTAGAGTTGAACTAGTAAGAGATATATAAATGTTGTGTCATTCTAGTACTAGATCCACTTGGTATTCCACTTGGTTGTAGACATATTTGTACTACAACCCCCCCATAGATGATTCAGGTGAGACTGCATCTTCTTTGCAGGTGTTTACAAAAGGGCTAGTAGTTAGGGCTTATTGGTGTGCTCTTGGAGCTGAACCCTGGGTCTGACCCTATGACAACAAATGGTTTTATTGTTGAGACATGAATATTCTTGAGGGAATGTCAAGGTGGTTCCCATCAATGAAAGAGATTCAGAAGTGGATATAGGATAAAAAAAAAGACTTCGTTGAAGCCCAAAACAAGAACCCTAATCTTATTACAGAGGATTTTTTAGGAAGATATGTCTTTACTGATATAGATGATATTTTCTTTGGAGGAATCCATCAGGAGCTATACAAGTGGTTAGCCAAGTTAGCAGATACCTAGTTTGAGGTCAGATATAGGAAACATGTGGTCTGGACGTCGGCACTAATTAAGAAGGTCAAGAGAGTTGATAACATTGCGTCAAGAGTAGTAGATCATTGGTTTGATAGCACCATTGGAGGGTACATCACCGAGTTTGTTGTTGACAGAGTAGAGTCATATAGCCAAGCCGAGAGATATTTCTTTAAGGGACCTAGAGGAAATTTTTTACATTTTTTGAGGTTGAGGATCAAGATGTTATTACATGAGAAGAACATCTTGAAGATATAGTAGATTGGTCGGATCTGGAAAAGCTAATGTTCAGGAATTTGGATAGTGACAGTGACACAGAGGTTGGACATACGCGCAGTGGGAGAGAATTCAGAGAAGTTCATCTTGTGAACCTGTTTAAGCGGAACTATGGGGATGAGGGTTTCTACAGTGGAGAAGAGGCAGATATGACAAACAAAGAGAACTCAGAACCCTTTAGGGTGAAGGAAGGGAAAGCTGAAGAGCCTCACCAAGAAGAGACATAAGCCTTAGGAACTGCACAGACTCTTGAAGTAAGTACTATTATCCCTCATGTTGATTCAATAGAATTAAGGAATCAAAGTAATCCAAGCCACCAGAGCGTTTAGAGAACAGTCACTAGTAGCCCACTACATACTCAGTCAGGAACCCTAGGAATATCTTTGTCAGATGAGATGAGGCTCCATATTTTTAGGGGGGATGGATCTGAAGATCCTGATCAACACTAGTTCCTATGTGAAGCTGTATGGAATATTAGAAGAACTCAGTTCATCACTACCCTAAGGGATCATTCATTGAGCTGGTACATGAAGCTTGTCCAAGGACTTGCACAGCCTAATCCATTGAATGCGATCAAAAATGCATTGATTGCAGAGTTCAAGAAAACCAAATCAGAATCACAATGTATTACATAACTGAAAGAAATCAAGTATAAGGTAGTTGAACCTGTTTGGGAATTCGATCAGAGATTCAAGACCTTAGATGGCTGATTGACTTTTCAGATTCCAAATGAACAGAAAAAATAATGGTTCATTGCTTCCCTCTTAGCACACATTCGAGTTCTTATAATGAAACAAAAGATTGCTTCGCAAGCTGAGGCACTGGAAATTGCCATGAAAGTTAGAGTCAAATATTGAGTCAACTAACTAGTTTGTCTCTACAGATCAAAGATATGAAGAAAGACGAGGGAAAGGATAAAAGAGAAGACATCTGGTGTGTGATGCCTCCAGATAAGGAATTGTGGTTTTATTGATGCAAAATAGGCACACTCTTTCCAACGAGAGATGAAATCTCAGGGGTCCTAAGTTACTTTACACTATCTACGACAAAGAGATTTTGGCCATCATACACAGCTTGGCCAAATTCCAGAAATACTTAGTCAGTTCTAGATTTATGGTAAAATCATATCACAATAGCCTTAAGTATTTTTGGGAGCACAGATGAAAGACAACAAAAGTGGGTCAGTAAGATACATTCCTATGACTTTGACATTGAATTCATCAAAAGGAAAAACAACATAGTGGTAGATGCATTAACTAGGAGGCCATCAGTCTATGCCATGATAGATGTATTACTTGATTGGAAGGACCACTTTGTGATGGAATACTCAAAAAATCAGTTCACTTCTCAGGTGATAGATGGATGGGTACAGGATGATAACTTCAGGGTCATAGAGGGAATCATCTACTACAAGGGTCAAATCTTTTTGGTTCCTGAATCAACCTTCAATATGATACCTAATGAGATATTGAAAAGGTGTGTTATGAAGGAAGAGTGATCATTGATCGTGATAGAATCTCATGAAGGCATTCCAGGAGGAAATTACGCAAGGAAAGAAACTACACAGAAGGTTCTCAGAGTTGGCCTTTGCTGGCCTACCTTACATAGAGATGCCACAAACTTTTACAAAGCATGTGATGTATGCCAAAGAGTTGGGAAACCATCCAGAACAGATGAAATGCCATTAGCACCACAACTAGCCCTAAAAGAACTCGATAAATAAGATATCGAATTTGTGGTACCTATAAAACCACCAGGGAAGCGCACAAGAGAAAGGTACATAATTATTGTGATAGAGTACTTGACTAGATGGGTCGAAGCAAGAGAAGTTAAGGACTCTAGTGCAACTACCGTTGCGCGCTTCATATTTGATGGCATTATAACCAAGCTTGGATGCCCAAATATTCTCATGAGCGATCAAGGAAGACATTTCATAAATAAAATAGTTGAAGACCTGACTAAGGAATTTGTAGTCCACCATCAAAAGAGCATGCCTTACCATCTCCAAGAAAATGGGACAGTGGAAGCATTCAACAAGATCTTGGAGACAACGTTGAGGAAGATTTGTAGTGTGAACATGGATGACTGGGATTTAAGAGTACCAGCGGTACTATGGGCCAATAGGATACATGCCTATGACTTTGACATTGAATTCATCAAAGGGAAAAACAATGTAGTGGAAGATGCATTATCCAAGAGGCACAAATTCATTAACACACTAGACACAACCCCCATCAACTGGTACCTTCAAGTGGAGCTACGCCTCAACACTGCAGATTGGCAAGGTATGACTCAAAAATTTATAACCACCCTATTATTTGATAGTCAATATCTTTCAGTAGATCAAGCGTTACAGATTGTAAGACAAAAAGTATTTGAGGAGGCCTCTAGCACCCCTTTAAAAAAATAAGAGAACGAATTGACTGCGCCTCTCCAGAAACTGCAAGGTTTTTATAACATCAATGTTGATGAAGACAATGATATTAGGAAGGTGAACATTGCTGAAATAGAAGGCCAAAGAGATGGGAAAGGACCAGGAGTTGAGCTACAATTCATTGGACAACCGATCAAGATTAATAAGATCAAAATTGGAACAGAGAAAACATTGAAGCTTGCAAATGTTGGAGATTATTGGGATGTTGCTACTATTACAAAATAACAGAGTTACTGCATGAATATCAAGACTTGTTTCCAACCAAGTTCACTGATATGAAGGGCATTACAGGGCCTATGGGAGAGATGAGAATCCCTTTGAAACCAGATGTAGAGACCCTATAGACTGAACCTTAAGTATAAGGAGAAAGTGAATATTGAGATCCATAGAATGTTGGAAGCATGAATTATAGAACCTGTCAAAGAGTTGGAGTGGATTATCCCTATGGTGGTGCAAGACAAGAAGACATAAGAGATCATGATTTTTGTAACTCTCTTCATGATGCCTTTTTGCATGATCCCTTCCCTACGCCATTGACTGATGAAGTGTTAGATAATGTGGGAGGCCAGGGGGTATATTCTTTTACAAATGGATTTTCAGGATACCATCAGATCTGGATTGCCAAGGAAGATCACCATAAGACCACGTTTTCAATAGAATGTTGATCCTACCAATATATAGTGATGACATTTGGATTGAAGAATGTCGCAACCATCTTTTCCAGGGTGGTGGTTGAAGAATTCAAGGAATTTCTGCATAAATTTTTAGAAGCATATTTTGATGATTGGACTTTTTTTAGTTTATTGAAAAATCATATTGAATGTCTAAGGTTAATGTTGGAAAAATGCAGGCAGTGTCAAATTTCCTTGAATCTGAAGAAATTCATCTTCTTTTCACCATTTGGAGTGTTTTTAGGTCATATTGTATGGAAGCATGGATTGTTGGTAGATCCATCTAAAATTGATATTATAGTTGATTTACCCCCTCCTACTTCAGTCAAACAGTTGCGCATTGCACTGGGACATACTGGATATTATAGGAAGTTTATTAAAGTTTATGCCCAGAATACAACACCTATGGAGAAGATTTTGAAGAAAGACTGTCAGTTTAGTTGGACAGAAGAATGCCATCAAGGCTTCGACATACTGAAACAAAAAATGGTTACTGCGCCCATTTTGGTTTTTTGAGATTGGAGCAAGGAATTTCACGTGCATGTCGATGCATCTTCCATTGCATTGGGAGTTGTGTTAACATAACCTGGTGAAGGAGATATTGACCACCCATTATCTTTTCACCACCACTGAGATAAAAGGATTAACCATGGTGTATGCACTGTAGAAATTTCTCAACTACTTGTTGGGAGGACACTTTAAAATGTTTACTGGTCACTCCGTACTGAAATACCTAGTCAAGAAGTTAGTGTTGGGGGGGAGAATATGAAGATGGCTTCTGCTATTTCAATAACACGACTTTTAGATCATAGTTAATCCAGTAAGGATGAACAAAGGTCATGACCACTTGTCGAGGTTGGAACATGGGGAAGAGCTGACCAGTTTGGAGGATACAATGTTAGATGCACAGTTACTGTCAACGGGAATGACACCTAGTGAGTATACAGTTCCCCAGAAGAAGCAACTAGTAGTGCGCACTGCTAACTTTTCACTTATAGCTGAACATCTATAGAAGATTGGACCTGATTAGATATTGAGAAGGTGTGTTATGAAGGAAGAGTGACCATTGATCCTCACAGAATCTCATGAACACATCCCAAGAGGACATTACATAGGGAAAGAAAATGCGCAGAAGGTTCTTAGAGTTGGCCTTTGGTGGCCTACCTTACATAGAGATGCCACGGACTATTACAAAGCCTACGATGTATGCCAAAGAGTTGGGAAACCATACAAAAGAGATGAAATGCAATTAACACCACAAATGACCCTACACGCATTTGAGAAATGGGTTATTGATTTCATGGTACATATAAACCCATGAGGGAAGTGCACAGGAGCAAGGTACATAATTACTACGACGGAGTACTTGACTAGATGGGCTGAAGCAAGAGCAGTTAAGGATTGTAGTGAAACTACAACTGCATGATTCATAACCAGGTTATGATGCCAAAACATCCTCATGAGCGATCAAGGCACACATTTCATAAATAAAATAGTTGAAGTCCTGACTGATGAATTATCAGTACACCATCAGAAGAGCACACTTTACCATCCCCACGAAAATGGGACAGTGGAAGCATTAAACAAGATCTTGGAGACAACACTAACGAAGATTTGCAGTGTGAACAATGATGACTGGAATTTAAGAGTACCAGTAGTACTGTGGGCCTATAGAAATACTTGATAGAAACTAACAATGCAGACCCCTTTTAAGTTGGTGTATGGTCTCAAAGCCGTTGTCCCAATGGAATATTTAGTACCAAGCCTAATAATTTTTTACTTTACAGATATGGATGATACTGAAATTGTTTGAGAGAGGCTTTCCCAGTTGGTTGAACTAGAAGAAGACATATTTATTGTAGGATTCCAGCAGGTATAGAAGGAAAGAGAGAAGGCCTATCATGATAGTCACAACAAGAAGAAGGAATTTAAACAAGGTGACCTAGTACTAGTATATGATCTAGTACTAGTTCATCAAACACCCTCGGAAGTTCAGAATGCAATCTCTCAGGCCATATGATATCACCTATGTTACAAAAGGAGGAGCTGTGCAGTCGAATACTTTGAATGGAGAATGGAAGGAAGGATTAGTGAATGGAAGCTGGCTGAAGTTGTACTATGATAACCAGTTGCCTCACAACTCTCAATAAAATCATAATGAAAAGGGTCTAAGCACTAGGTGCAGTTGAAACTGGGTACCAGACACAGAAAAGACTCAAGCATATAAAGAAAATTGAGGATGAAACTATCAAACACTTCCAGGATAGGTTTGAGTACATACTATATCAAATTCCTGAAAGACATCATCCTAAAGACAAGTACATTATCCATCTCTATACCAATGTACTTTTAGTGCATCTAGGTTTTCCCCTTAGTAAAAAGGGCCCAAGAACGCTTGATGAAGCTCATAGCATGGTTAAAAGAATCAAGCAAAATATATCCTTGTCCAAGATAAGACACTTCTTTACCTCAGGCACTTTTAGTGTGGAAAGTTTATTTTCCCTTGAAACCTTTACTGTTGATTTTCAAGAAGAACGAGAATAACATTTTGACGAACAAGGAAGAGAAAAGAATCACTAAAGACACAGTTGAGTAGCTAGAACCTAAACAAGATGATGAAGTGTTGACATATTCTCCTCCCTCTCTGATAAATCCATCCATGAGCCTTTTACCCCTACACAAGAAGGAGAGAATGAGGTTATTCACTTTCCTTTTCAAGATCATAACAATGCCTTGTTTTATGATTTAGATAAAGAAGAAGAAATGGAATCCTCTAACAAATAAGACCTTCCTTGTTGTACAACTGAAGCTGAAGGGGAAACTGAGGATAAAACAATGATGCATGTTAAAGACACCCAAGTCCTCAAGTCTCCTACACAAGAAGAAACAAACATAGTAAGTTGCCCTTATCTCCATAATTTTGATAATTCTCCACATTATGATTTGGGAAATGAGGAGATGATACAATAAGTTACTCTTGATTTTAACCAGTGGCAACAAGGAGATGATACAATTATCGTTACTTTCCAAACACCCAAGGTTGACCTAGTCTCGTATTTTCCCGATAATTTTTGGTCATACCTTGAGGATTTTGATGAGTAATCCTATGAGCACTTGGATTCATTCCATGAAGAGGATTATCAACCACCAATGTGCTCTGGTCTTGGTCAAATTAAGGACATTGTTTTCCTGAAGAAGGATTCCTGTGATATCTTTCTCTGACCATCTTTGATTACTTTACCTTGTTGTTTCATTAAAGGTGTAGTTGGGAAGTATGTCTTTTGTATTGAGTTTCCTATAGAACAAACCCTAGATTTCAAGGGTAGTTTGAATACTCCAAGAAAAGGTTTGTCATCTAAACCTTTTAAGCTTCCTTTGAGAATTTGTTGGTCATCTTCTAGATCATTTTCAATACTTTCCTAGATTTCAGATTATGAGGACATCCTAGGTAGCCAACTTTCAAACTTTTTGAGTCAGTTTTTCAAACCTTTGACTTTTCACGATCCCTTCCTGAAGTGGATTGAGTACTTTCCTCAAAGAATGACTTCACATGATTTTATCCCTCCCACTCACCTCCATGAGTTGTACTTTATGGTTTATAATGATATGATGCTCTCTCTAATCCATGTTATTTTTGTTCTTACCTTATCATTATTTTGGTTTATGATGAACCATAGAGGCTAGTATTGTGAGACATTGCTACGATGGTTTCACTGGTCATTTGACTACACCTAGAATAATTTGTTTTCACACTTTTATATATGTTGCTAATATCTTTATGTTGAGATCAGGAAGGTCACAGGTTATGCTAGAGATGATGAGGTTCTCATGTGTTTTATGGTGAGAGATTATGTATCGAGGCCCATAGGTCCTAGACATGAAGTACCGAGAGCCAAATCGACTTGAACATGGCCCTAGAGGGCCCATATTTTCATTCTTCAAAACCTCACTACTGACCAATATGAAGATTCAATTGACAAAGTGTAAACAAGGGGATAAAAGGAATTACGGGCTTGCTTCCATCTTGTGTAGCTTCTTTTTCAAGAGGGTTCCAGGCTTGGGACCTAGAGTTGAGATTCTCTCAAGAGGACCTCGCAATCCAGCCATGGCATGGTGGACCAAGGTGATGAGGTGGCAGAGAGGAGGTAGGGTGCCGACACCCTACAACGAGGACTTTTTGTATAATTGTGACAAAAATATTTTGGATGGTGGTTACGTATTGATTAGAAATTTGTGTGTTACATATGTGGGTTCATGATGGCCAGAGGGTTTCCCTTGACATTGACGGAGAAACCGAGGAGACGAAGTGGTGGGAGGAAAGGCCGAGAGGGTGTTACAAAATGTGTAGGGAAACTTGTCGCGTTTGACACACAGGATACCCATGGTTCAGGTAGAGGATCTACTTGAAGCCATGCAATGATAGGTGGTTGGTGTACCCAGGGAATGGGTACGACTCTTTCGGCATATTGAAAATGCCATGGTTTGCTACCATGACACACATCTGGCCCCACAGGTGTAAATTTTGTGGGATATTATGATACAGGTTGGATATGTATATGAGGGTGTTAGCCCCATTTTGTACTATAAACACCATATTTTTTGAAATATATAAAAGGGATTTTTATCTTTACTTATATTTTTCAATGTGTCTTTTAAATCTGTGACAAATTCCAATCTAAAACATAGTTAAAATAAGCATCAGATACATAATTAGAACTTCTAGGAATATGATAATATGTAATAAAATCAAAATGTTGTTCTAAAAGACGTACCCGTAGGAATCATCAGAGTAAAGAAGGATCACACAGACGGTAATGATCGTTCGGTAATAGTCATTCAACTAACACACTACTAACTAGGAATCCAGGTGAACTTCTAATGTACGGATGGCATGTGAAATAACATCATGTAAAATTTCTATAACATCGTTTGCTTTTAAATATGTGACAAATTCCAATCTAAAACATAGTTAGAATAAGCATCAGATACATAATTAGAACATATAGGAATATGATAATATGTAATAAAATCAAAATGTCGTTCTAAAAGACGTACACATAGGAAACGTCGGAGTAAAGAAGGATCATGCACACGGTAACGATCATTTGGTAATAGTCGTTCAACTAATGCAATACTAACTGGGAATCCAGATGAACTTCTAATGTACGGATAGCATATGAGATAACATCATGTAAAAGTTCTATAACATCACTATATTCAGCCACATTGTTTATGGATGGCCCTAGGCATATGCCTCTTGATCATGAAACTATGTGCTTAAGATCATGAAATGCGAAATTCATGGCATGTTGAAAGGTTTCTCCGGCATTGCAAAAGTTCCCCTAGGACAAATAAATGTCGTCTTGTGTTGATCCTCAGGTTTAATTTGAATTTAATTATATCCTGAAAATCCGTCCATGAAAGAAAATACTTCGCTTCCCACACACTCGTCGAGAATATGATCGATGAAAGGTGTGGGGAGGTTGTCTTTCAGACAAGACTTGTTTAGGTCATGAAAATCCATACATACACGGATGGTTCCTTTCTTCTTATCTACGGGAACGGGGTTGGATACCCAATATGTTAAAGGAATCGGGTAGATGACGCCAACATTAACTAGCTTCTCCACCTCTGCCTTAATAGCAAGGGCCTTTCCAGGGTTGACAACTCAAAGACGTTTCTGAACAGGTTTCCATCCAGATACGTTTTAATTTCATGTTCGAAAATACAAGGGTCGATCCCTGACATCTCTTCATAGGGGCAATTAAATATGTCTCGAACCAAAAAAATTTCACTGATATTTATGTTTTCAGCCTTACCAGCGGTACGAGAGATGTCAATTTGGATGGTAGGAGAAATACTCACCATATTTCCTTTAGCATAAATGGCGTGCGTATCTAGTGGAACTATGGTGCGACCGACTATCTAACTCAAAGTATATCGAAAGTCATCTTGTTTGATTCTTTCAAGCTCTGGGAGAAAATAGGAACGATGATGCATATCATCCCAAGGTTTATCGGGAGAATTCATGGCTTCGATGATGGCTTCATCTGAAGACAAAGTCCCATCGAGGAAATCATGTGAACAGTACAACGAGGTGTCCCACGTGGGCCTAGACATGAGATCCTCCTCATCCGTAAGTGAGGGAACAAGATCGAGATCGACGGAAGAGTCAAGAACATATTGATACACAATATATGTTGTYGATAATGACATGGCCATCCCTACATGCGAGTGTCCTTCCCAAGATAAAATCGTGGAAGGTAGGGTCCACAGATCATCAAAATAAGATGTGCAAAAAGAAATGAACCTCCCAGTCGAGACAATCCTACTGGACATTGCATAAAATTGATGGTTTGGTGCTAAGAAGTCGAAAGTACCCATAAGGGAAGAAAACAGTCCAACACTAATATTCTTGGTTGGCGGTCAATAATTTCCAATCACAGGGAATCGACTATCCAAGAGATGCATTAGGGCTAAGGTATGCAAAAGATAATTGATCAATCATTACAATCTTCACTTCATGAGAAAAACAAAGAGTATGGAATATGGATGATATGATGGATATCATAGCATAAGTCCAATTGCAACCTAGAAACAGGTTATAATAAAGAGGCATTCTTGACCAAGGTTCGGTATGCCCAAAGTGCAGGATATAGCATGATGTGTCAGTCGGACTTACTCTGACTGAATTTTTTTTGAAAAATGGTCTTGAAAGACTTGATCTCTACTTGTCCATTTTTATGGGGATAATAAGGAGAACAGTGACCATGCTTAAACCCCAATTTAGTTGTTATTTCTTCCATCATCTCATTCTGAAAGTGACTTCCATGGTCAGTGACAATCTCACTTGGGATACCGAATCGGGTGATAATCTTTTCAAATACGAAGAAGGTTGCAGTCTTCCCATCGGATTTAATTATAGGCATGGCCTCGACCCACTTATTAAAGTAGTCGACAACCACGATAATGTGTTGATACCCCCAGCTTACAATCAATGAATTCCACGCCCCACTTCTATACCCCACTTAGTGAAGGGATTGTCGATAATAACTGGGTTAAGAGGGGATGGATGCGAGCGCACTTTCTGAGTGATAGAGGTGACACTTCTTAACTGCTTCCATACAATTCTTAAATATAGTAGGCCAGAAATAACCAGCTCGCAACATTTTTTGGGATGTCGCAAGCTCGGATAAATGACCACCACAAGCCCCACTGTGGCAATCGTTTAAGATAGAATCGACCTCTCTGTGAGTTAAGAAATGACGCAAGATATCATCTATTCCTTGACGATACAAAGTGTCACCAATAATAATATATTTCTTGGCTTGTAATCTTATACACCATCGATCATCTTGTGAGAGATGCTAAGGGAACTTCAAAGTCTAAAGATAGAGCACGATGTCTGCATACTGGGGGTATGTTCATCTGAAAACGAATCGACGTGGATAAAATCCTCATCTAATTGTGGGAAATTAGATATCAACTCTGCAAATACTAGGGGCTTCTTGGATTTAGCGGAAGAAAACTTGAGATCAAACTCCTACAAAATGACAATCCATTTATTATATTTCCCTCTTATGATATGATATGTGATATGTGTAGTGTAGTGTAGTGTAGTGTAGTGTAGTAAAGTTTGACTAAGATAAGAAATAATGTGCATGTGGAGCTAGTCATCCTCCTGAACTAGAACCATACCAATCGTATCGTATTCTAGAGGCTTTAGTAGAGGCATTGGCACCAAAGATTTCTTCAAAGAATCGAAGAAATCCTGGGCTCGCTCATCCAAGATAAAAGGGGTTTCCTTCTTCAAAATACACATGAAACCTATAGTGATAGTAGCATAGTTCACTATAAACCTACGAAGAAAGAGTTAAATAATTTTGCGCGGGGGAGGCAACCGAGGTATTGCCTCAACCTTGAGTGGATCTACCATGATCCTAGACTCAGAAACTAGAAAACCTAACAAATGACCATAATTAATGCAAAAGATGCATTTATGAGGGTTTAATCGGATCCTATAATAACAACATCTTTCGAAAACAAGCCAAAGGTGGATAACGTGATCCTCCTCGTCCGTCGGTGAGGGAACAAGATCAGGATCGACGAAAGAGTCAAGAACAGCTTGAAACACAATATATGTTGTCGATAATGACATGGCCATCCCAACATGCGAGTGTCCTTCCCAAGATAAAGTCGAGGAAGGTAGGGTCCACAGATCATCAAAATAAGACGTGCAAAAAGCAATGAACCTCCCAGTCGAGATAGTCCTACTGGACATGGCATAAACTTGATGGTTTGGTGTTGAGAAGTCGAAAGTACCCATAAAGGAAGAAAACATTCCAACACCAATATTCTCAGTTAGCGGTCAATAATTTTCAATCACAAGGATCGAATATCCAAGTGATGCATTAGGGCTAAGGTACGCAAAGGATAATTGATCGATCATTACAATATTTCCTTCATGAGAAAAGAAAAGAGTATGGAAAACAGACGATATGAAGATGATCAAAGCATAAGTCCAATTGCAACCTAGAAATAGGTTATAATAAAGAGGCAGTCTTGACCGAGGTTCGGTATGCCCAAAGTGCAGGATATAGCATGATGTGTCAGTCAGACTTACTCTAACTAACAATTTTTTGAAAAATGGTCTTGAGAGACTTGATCTCTACTTGGCCGTTTGTCTGGAGATAATAAGAAGAAGAGTGACCATGCTTAAACCCCAATTTAGCTGCTATTTCTTCCATCATCTCATATTGAAAGTGACTTCCATGGTCAGTGACAATCTCACTTGGGATACCAAATCGGGTGATAATATTTTTGAATACAAAGAAGGTTGTAGTCTTCCCATAAGATTTAATTATAGGCATGGCCTCGACCCACTTATTAAAGTAGTTTACGACCATGATAATGTGTTGATGTCCCCCAGCATGCAATCAATGAAGTCCACGCCCCACTTAGTGAAGGGACTATCAATAATAACTGGGTGAAGAGGGGATGGATGCGAGCACACTTTCTGAGTGATAGAGGTGACACTTCCTAACTGCTTCAATACAATCCTTAAATATAGTAGGCCAGAAATAGCCGGCTCGCAACATTTTTTGGGATGTCGCAAGCCTGGATAAATGACCACCATAAGCCCCACTGTGGAAATCGTTTACGATAGACTCAGCCTCTCTGTGAGTTAAGAAATGACACAAGATATAATCTATTCCTCGGCGATACAAAGTGTCACCGACAATAGTATATTTCTTGGCTTGTAATATTATACACCATCGATCATCTCGTGAGAGATGTTGAGGGAACTTCAAAGTCTGAAGATAGAGCATGATGTCTCCATACTAGGGGTCAAGCAACTATGTGTTCATCTGCAAACGAATCGACATGGATAATGTCCTCATGTAATCGTGGGAAATAAGATATCAACTCTGCAAATACTAGGGACTTCTTGGATTTAGCAATAGCAAATTCAAGATCAAAATCCTACAAAATGACAATCCATTTATTATATTTCCCTCCTATGATATGATATGTGATATGTGTAGTGTAGTGTAGTGTAGTAAAGTTTGACTAAGATAAGAAATAACATGCTTGTGGAGCTTGTCATCCTCCTGAACTAGAGCCATACCAATCGTATCGTATTCTGGAGGCTTCAGCAAAGGCATTGACACCAAAGATTTCTTCAAAGCATTGAAGGACTTCCAGGCTCGCTCATCCCAGATAAAAGGGGTTTCCTTCTTCAAAAGATGCATGAAACCTTTAGAGATAGTAGCATAGTTCACTATTAACCTACGAAGAAAGAGTTGTCTAATTGTGCGCAGGGGAGGCAACCAAAGTATTGCCTCAACCTTGAGTGGATCTACCATGATCCTAGACTCAGAAACTAGAAAACCTAACAAACGACCAGACTTAATGCAAAAGATGCATTTATGAGGGTTTAATCGGATCCTATAATAACAACATCTTTCAAAAACAAGCCGAAGGTGGATAATGTGATCCGCTCTCTTGTGAGAGTGAGCAGCAAGATTGTCAAGGTAAGCTTCAACTATGTGCTTAAGATCATGAAATGCGGAATTCATGGGACGTTGAAAGGTTGCTTCGTCATTGCAAAAGTTCCCCAGGACAAATAAATGTCATCTTGTATTTATCCTTAGGTTTAATTTGAATTTCATTATATCCTAAAAATCCATCCATGAAAGAAAATACTTCGCTTCCCACACACTTGTCGAGAATATGATCGATGAAAGATGTGGGGAGTTTGTCTTTCAGAAAAGCCTTGTTTAGGTCACAAAAATCCATACATAAATGGATGGTTCCTTGCTTCTTACCTACAGGAACAGGGTTGGATACCCAATATGTTAAAGGAACCGGGTATATGAAGCAAGCATTAACCAACTTCTCCACCTCTGCCTTAATAGCAGAGGCCTTTCAAGGGTTGACAACTCAAAGATTTTTTCGAACAGGTTTAGCATCTAGATACATTTTAATTTCATGTTCGATAATATAAGGGTCGATCCCCGTCATCTCTTCATAGGACCAAGTAAATACGTCTTGAACCAAACAATTTTCACTGATATTTACGTTGTACGAGAGATGTCAATTTGGATGGTAGGATAAATACTCACCATATTTCCTTTAGCATAAATGGTGTGCATATCTAGTGGTACTATGGTGTGACTGACTATCTCACTCAAAGTATATTGAAATTTGTCTTGTTTGATTCTTTCAAGCTCTGGTAGAAAATAGGAACGATGATGGATATCATCCCAAGGTTTGTCGAGATAATTCATGGATTCGATGATGGCTTCATTTGAAGGCATGGTCCCATTGAGGAAATCATGTGAACAGGATAACGAGGTGGCCCACATGGGCCTAGACATGAGATCCTCCTCGTTTGTTGGTGATGCAGGAGCATCTCAAGCGAGCCAGTGCAGAGGCAAAAGATAGATGGAAAGGCATCCAACACAGATTTTGAAAATGTCTTGAAATATTAATGAAGCCATCAAGTGGAGGCACACTTGTAAAATGTAAAGGGACCTTGAGTGATCCGCTCTCGTCCTTAGTAGGTAGAAGGCATTTATGATAGTTAATGCAAGTAGGTAGAATTGAATTCCTAGGTTAGATAGTTTTAGGAGCGGAGGGAAAATAGATATAGACACCCTCATTGTATTATTGTATAGTAGGGAATAACATTACCAAGGAGAGAAGAGCATACGGAGCTGGAACAGAGAAACTGTGTTTGAAAAGCACCCATGTACAGAGATTTGAATTAATAGAAGAAGTCTTAATTCAGATTCATGGCGTTGTATTTGTTTCTTTTATGTGTATGCTAAATGGTATGTTCATGGTTTTCACTCTTTCTGTCATGCAATTTCTTTTATTCTATGTATGAATGATTTCTTGTTGAATGTTTGAAATCTGAGAGGAAGGGGTAAATGAATGAATTTCAATTGTTTCTCTATATGAGCAAGAGTTCCTGCAAGGAGTGCGGTTGAATTGTCCGCAAGGAGTGCATTGACAAAGGATTCAGAGGTTTGTCTCTGAAAGCTCAGATAGGGTAGCTTTTGTTCTCATTCACATAGAAGTCCAGTTAGGCACAGGAGCCGTGCAAGGTGTTTGCACCCAATTCGTCACTTGATGAGCAAATTAAGAGTGCTTACATGCCCAGTTGGGCTCTGCTAGGCATGACAGTTGTAAAAGGAAAGGTTAGAAAGAAACACAACAAACTTATAAACAAAAATTAAACTAAAACAAACTAAAACTATGAGCATGTAAAAAAAATCAAAAATAAATACAAATGGACCAATATCACCAATGTATAAGATGATCTATTGATGAAATCCAAAGGCACAATGAAGAAAGGGGACTTGGGTCCCTTCTTCCTCCAATGGAAGGCTCTTGAGGCCCTCACAAGCTTGCTCTCCTTTCAATGAAAAGATGAAAATGTGGGTGAAAGAACTCCAAGCTTATCCACTCAAGAGAGAGGTGGATAGCTCTTGTGAAATGATGCCTATGTGCTCTTGTCAAAGAATGAGTCCTTAACAATCTTGGCAGCATAACAATGCATAGAATTCCTTGAGAAAGTGATGGTTATTCATGTATTTTTATAGCCCAACATTGGGTGATTATATGACCTCTTTGGAGTGTGAAAAGGGGCTCTTTAGGGCTCAATTAGGTCTTTGACCAGCCCACCATGCGGATTGAGCTCGGATTTGGTGTCAAATCGACTTGGGAGCTAATCCATTAGTGGTTGGGAGGCTGACCAATTTCAATAAATGCGCTGTTTAGCAGGTGCGTGGGTTTTTCGCCCAACAGCTGCGCATTGTGCGTGCATGCGCGCATTGTACGTTGTTGTTACACACATATGTGCGCGCACCCAGATTCTGTAAAGCGCCCTTCAATTTTTGGTCACTTGGTATATTTTTTGACCCTTTTTCAATGCTGTGGAATTAATCCTGTGCCATGAATGACTTCAGTCCTGTTTTGACGATGCGGAGTTCTTGTCGCCATGTGCGGATGAAATTTCAGTGATAACAGATGCCCTCTGATGGATGAGGTTAGGAGCATACGTATAGCTGAAATCCATCAATGTTTCTTTTACTGAGAATGGTGTTGTAAGGGAGAGAAAGAGTGGGGCCGTGTAGAGCAATCCGTTGGAGAAGAAAGGAACCCGTAGAACCCGACCCTCCACAAGGTGCGTAACAATATACAACTGTGTACAAATGAGGCGGGCATGCCCCATGCTCATATGATGTAACTCTGAAAAAAGATGACGGAAACGTTGGTGTAGACAACTGCAGTGCCCTCGGGGGCGGAATGATAAAGGTAGAAGACAATTCTATAAAGGAACATACTCTGAACCATAGGTAAAGGTCGCGGAAATAAACAACGACGGTGATGTGGGCATTGATGGCCCTACCAAGTTCAGAGGTCTTCGACAACTGATAAGAAAAAACTGCAATAGTCGCAAAGTAAGACCCACCGCAACATGAGAAAGTGTTGGCGTCGAATGTTATGGGGGTCAACGACATCAGGGAGCAATGGTGGTTCCCCATGTGCCATCCGAGATCTCTCATTGAATGGAAAATGAGAATCAAGATACTGTCGCCCTTTTGGAAAATTGTGTTGATGTCGACAAAAGGGGGACGTGACTCCCAGAAGCAAAGGGCTTCACAGAATCTACTGTGGTGAGGAAGTGGCAGAGGTACATGGACGAAGTCAAGAAGTGGGAAGACTCAAGACTTCCCTTGGCTGGAGAATGTATG
This sequence comes from Picea mariana, assembly GCA_032191745.1. Classification (NCBI taxonomy): domain Eukaryota; kingdom Viridiplantae; phylum Streptophyta; class Pinopsida; order Pinales; family Pinaceae; genus Picea; species Picea mariana. Next base: position 129,655 of record JASDQU010100152.1, on the reverse strand, counting down.
AGACAAATAGGGGTCGCAACCATGTGACAAGGTCGAGTGTCAAGGGGACGCCAAGACCGAGGATAAGTTGTGCCAGAGGCAGGACAAGGTGAACAAATTCAGAGGGTAGAGGTAAGGGATCTGGGTAGTACTCTGAAGATATAGACGATGTCGGCGAGGGTAAATGAGAAGTACAGCTCCAAGCAAGGGTGAGATGGGTTGCGTGTGGCCAAAAGGAAAGGAGGTCGCGAATGATTATGACAAAAGTAGATAACCGGAAATAAAGGCGTTTGTACAATAAATAATGAATAATTGTGGGAAAATGTACAAATACAGAAACGGGTGCCCCATTGTGAAATGAGTGCCCCAGGGAGGGAAGAAATTTCTTGGAAAACTGATGAGGGGTGGGGGCCCCATTGGTGAGTTTCTGTATGAGGTAGGTGAAATGGAGATAGGTTCACAGATGGGCAAACTGATGGTGGATGAAATGGTGGGTTCATGATCCTGCGGAAGTGCAGGTAAAAAGAGCGTAACCATGAAGCGATGATCTGGGAGTCCATATGGGAAGCTAGAAAAATGAGGAGAAGAAGTATGTGGCTGATCTGCAACATGATGAAAGACTACCAGGACTCCCATCCCTAAAGGGTAATGAAGAAGAGCATGAGTGTCGAAAGTGCCAAAAGGTGCTATGAATGGGACAACTCATGTGGGTGAGAATGCTACCGGGTGACAGTACTTAAGATGTAGCTGGAGGTGTGAGTAATGTAGAGCCGGGAATGGGTATCCTAAAGGCCAATATCAGAGGGTGTGACTGGAAATGTGAAAGCAATATAGTGGGAGAGACTACATGCCAGTGCTGAGTATATACCTGAAGGAATGATGTGGAGAGATGATGATCAAGTACCTGCACATAGAACAACCAAATACCCAAAGTGAACAATATCTGAAGAGAATCAAAGATATGAGCATGTATTAGATAAATGTGACAATGCACGTGTGTACCTGGCCAGGATATGAAAAAAAAAAAAAAAGGTGCCCCAGGGGCTCAGGATGAAAAGCGGCCCAGAGATGGCTGTGATGTAGGTGGCGGGACGCTGATCCCGTGGCTGAAGATGGTTYGAAAAACGGACGTCGTGGGCTCCCGGAATGATGAGTGGAAGTTTGGCAAAAGGCCTATATATAGTTGTAGGGCCCGCATTGCCACCTCATTTGTACCTGCTGCTACAGTGAGTTTCCGAGAAGATCTAGAGGAGATTGGGTGATTCAGAGAGCACGAGGTATCCGATCGATGGTCTGCGAGTTGCAGGTTAGTGGTCTGATCGTCCTGCATAGAAATAGGTTTCTAATTTTTGGGAAGGGTAGTTACGGGGGGGGCATACAAGGGGTTTTAGGGGGTTTTGACTAGGGTGTGGGCCCACATGCATGGGCGATTCAGTGGAAGGCACGCACACGTGCGCGCCTGTCCACTGAATAAGCGTGCAGTGGTGCGCGTGAGGTGGAAAGTAAGGCACGCCCTAGGGGCACGTCTGTGAAATAGACAGGCGCGCGCTAGGGCGCGCCTGTGGGGTGTAGAGGCGCGAACTAGGGCATGCCTATGGGGTGTACAGGTGCGCACGAGAGCGCTCCTGTATGGCGAGCATGCGCTCTCTGGTGCGTGCCTGTGAGACAGATAGGCGCGCATATGTGCGTGCCTGTATA
>JASDQU010100152.1:94602-127069 GCA_032191745.1 Picea mariana | reverse complement strand
CAGATATGGCGGCAGATGCCACAGGTCATGCTTCAGTACCCCTATGCTGGGGTTGACTTCCGAGGGGACCTGGAGATGGTGTTGCCTCCTGGGGAGGTGTTCGACCATCGAGGTATGTTGTGTATTCGTATATGTTTTGATTTATGTTGTGTTTTTTATATACCAGTTCATATGTATGATGTATAGATACTGATATGATCTGCTGTTTGTTGCTTTGTGTATGTGCAGATTTGGCACCTCGTGGGCGCGAGGTGGAGTTGTATAAAGCGCCGATTCAGGGAGATCCGGAGAGACCTCCACGTGGAGGGAGACGTCGGCGGGATGATGCCGTTGGGGTACCAGCAGAGCCCGAGAGACCGGCAAGGAGGCGCTGATTTAATGACCCTGGTGCGGGGCCATCACATGCTCCTCCGACAGCGTCCAGAGGTGATTTTGATGATATACGCCATCATCTGGAGACAATGTTACAGGATGTTCTTGAGGGCATGTGGATCTGTATCCAGGATGAGGGGTTCCTGTAACAGTGTATAGGGTTACCGCCACCATGGCGGGGGAGAGTGCCACGAGCAGCTGTGCTCGCCGCGATGACCAGTGGACACCTGCCGCCGAGGTAGGAGGGTCCTGCAGGTGGTCCACCACCACCGCCTGGTGCAGGTGGGGGTGGGCCACCACCTCCTCCTGAGGGAGGAGTAGCTGGGGGTGCGATAGAGGCACCCTGATGGATCTATGTTGTATATCTTTTTGATAGGCTGGTGAGCCAATTTTTGTACCGATATGTGGCACTGGCCTGTGGGTCGATGTACTATTTTTTGTATGTAAATATTTGGATGGCTTGAGGGGCCCATATATATATATGAGTATACATGTTTGTGATCCAAATGTTGTTTACATGTGTTTTAGTGTTGATGATGATATCGATTCTATCTATATGCTGTGACAGGATATATGAGATGTTTACGTATGTGTAGCTTGATGTGATATATGCCAATCTAACACCATGTTAGCTATTTCATCTATTGTTTGATTCAATTCTCTTGGAATATGTGTAAATGTAATGGAATCAAAATGTCGAGATAATAACCTAACCTGCAGGTATTTGCGAAAGAGGCACGGATCGTGTACACGGTACACATTGTTGAGCTAAAGAACGACTAGTTGGGAGTCGAGGAAAACACTAAGGCGACGAATATGATGTTGCTGGGCATCGGTCAGGAGGCCAATGACAGCAGTGTATTCGACTTGGTTATGGGTTGCTGGTCCTAAACAGATGCCGCTGGAATGTAGCATTTCATGTGAAGGGGTGTAGAGAGCCCAAGCAGCCGAAGCGAGATTTTGTGTCCAACGGTTGGCGTCGTCGGCGTAACCAATGTGGTAAGATGGTGGAGGATGCATCTGTCAACAACACAAAGGATAGTTTAGATGAGGGGGAAAAAAGATTAAAAACGCTAGAAAAGAAAAATAACCTAAAGTAGCATGACTACGTTTAAGCATAAAATTTCTTGAGATATAACCCATTGACGGGTTCTTTGTGCGAGAGGCCGTTGGGGGAGGCCAGGATGTATGCGCCTTTGGTGAGGTAATGTTGGATGATGTAAGGGCCATGCCAAAGTGATTTGAATTTTCCGTGGCCAAAGGTATCATGAGCGATATCATAGGCGAGGACAAGGTCGCCTTCACGAAATGAGCGAAGGTTGACATGGCGATCAAAGGTAGCCTTGGATCATTTTTTAGCTGCCTCGTTGTTCTGTAATGATTATCGACGATCTTCATCCAGCGACTCCAAGTTCAGCAAGCACTGCTCCACTGGGGCAGTGTCAGGTAAAATCTCAATTGCGGTGCGAAGGGTGGGAATTTCGCACTCGATGGGAAGAGTTGCCTCGACCCCATGGACTAAATGAAATGGTGTGAAACTGGTAGCGGTCTTGACTGCCGTTCGATAAGCCCATATCGCAGAAAATAACATATGATGCCAATTGGTTTTATGTTTATTAACCGTGCGTTGTAACATGGTCTTGAGGACTTTGTTCACTGCCTCGACCTGTCCATTTTACTGAGGGTAATATGGTGAGGGAAACTCATGAGAGAAGCCTAACCGAGAAGAGAGTTCGACGAAGATATCATTCTCAAAGTGTTTCCCATAGTCGGAAATGAGTTGGAGTGGTACTCTGAACCGGGATATGACGTGGTTGAAGAAAAAACGTGTTGCAGTGTCAGCGGTGTTGTTGAAGGTGGGCGTAGCTTCAGCCCATTTGGTGAAGTAATCGACGACGACAACAATGTATTTGTGACCATTGCTGGAGGGGGGATTACAAGTCATAAAGTCAATGCCCCATTTACAAAAGGGGCCTGCAGTAATGACAGGGTGAAGAAGAGCGGGGGGAGCACGGGCTTTGTTGGCATAGAGCTGACATTGCTCACATCGTTTCACGGCATGAATGCAATCGTGAAACAAGGTAGGCCAAAATTAACTGGCTCGGATAATCTTTTGAGCCGTGGCAATGCCCGAAAGATGGCCCCCACAGGCGCCGTTGTGGCAGTCGTTTAACACTCTGTCGGCTTCGTCAATAGTCAGGCAGTGACGAAGAATGGTGTCGACGCCCCGTCGATATAGGATGTCACCAATGAGGAGATAGCGGGGGGGTTGATGGAGAATGCGTCGACGATCATCTCGTGATAGGTGGGTACTAAACTTTTGAGTTCGTAGGTAGACGAGCAGGTCGCCATATCAAGGATCATCAGAAGCGATGTAAAAAATATGTTCGTCGGGAAAGTCAGTATTGACGGGGGTACTGGGTGTGTCAGAGGGAAGGGCCGTGACAAGTTCGGTGAGAATGAGGGCCTTCTTACTCTTTGGTGTCGATAACTCGAGGTTTTACTCCTGAAGGATAATGATCCATCGAGAAAATTTGTCGTTAACTTGGAGACGACTGAGAAAATATTGCATAGGGTTGGAATCTGCGACGACCTTGGTGGTGCGAAGCAGAACGTAATGGCGCAGTTTCTGAACTGCAAGGACAACTGCAAGAGCAAGTTTCTCTTCATGTTTTTTACTTCAAGGGTGGTCCTGAGAGATTCTTACTGACGTAGTAAATTACGTGTTCACGATTGTCATCTTTGAGCTGGACGAGAACGTCGACTACTGATACAGCTGATGCTGATACGTAGAGGATGTAATCGCGGTTGTAGTCAGGTGCACTAATCAAAGGTGCATTGGAAAGCGCTTCTTTAAGATCATCAAACGACTGTTGGGCATAGTCATCCCAGTGAAAAGGGATGTCGTGACATAGTAAGTGAAGGAAACCATGTGCGCAGATGGCGTAATCAGGAACAAAGCATCTAAGGAAGTTAGCTTTGCCTTGTAGACTCTGCAGTTGGCGTAAATTCCGAGGAGGTGGAATTTCTGTGATGGCTTTGACTTTAAGGGGGTCCACGGTAATACCGCTTTGGGAAACGATGAAACCGAGGAGGCGCCCTACGGTGACGCAGAACACACACTTGAGAGGATTCAAGTGGATGTTGTACTGACGACACCGTTGAAAGATGACTCGTAAATCATCGAGGTGTTGGGTGCGTTTCTTGGATCGAGCACTGAGGTCATCCAAGTAGGCGAGAATGATTGCAGCCAGATCATGAAAGATGTATGTCATGGCCCACTGGAAAGTTGCGCCGACGTTTTTGAGGCCGAAGGGCATGACACGATATGCAAACATACCCCACGGGGTAATGAATGCAGTTTTATATTGATCGGCGGGGTAAATTTGAATTTGGTTATAGCCAGAGAATCCGTCCATAAAGGAAAGAGCCTCGTGGCTGGCGCAGTCATCGATAATTTGATCGATAAAGGGCGTTGGAAAATTGTCTTTTGGACATGCATTGTTGAGATCGCGAAATTTGGTGCAAACGTGAATGGTGCCCTGTTTTTTGTTGACGGGTACAGGGTTGGAAACCCATGAAGTATAAGCGATGGGGAAGATGAATCCGATCGTACGTAATTTATCAATTTCGGCTTTGATAGCCACGGCCTTGGATGGGTGTAGCGGTCGTTGTTTATGGCGAACAGGTGCGATGTCAGGCCAGGTGTCGATGTGATGCTCAACAATAGAGGGATCTAGGCTAGGCATCTCTGTGTATGACCAGGCAAAGATATCCCGATATTCTTGAAAGAGGGTTTTATATGCCGCAATTTCCTAAGGAGTGCAAGTTGCTCCAATGATGTTTTCTTCGACAACGCCATTTTTAATGGAAATATCGATTTTGACAGTGGGGGAAATGTTAGCCAGATTACCTTCTTCAAAAGTGTCAGGTGCAGGAATGGGATTGTTGAACCAATCGATAGGTCCTGATGGGATAAAGTCTTTGGTTTCGATCGCATAAACGAGATTGTGGCTAGGAAGCATGAGGGATTCCTGCGGAAGGAAGAGAGCACGATGATGGAGTGCATCCTAGGGAGAGTCTGGGCTTTGTAGCTCTTCCAGTATTTCTTCATCGCATTGGAAACAATGGGAATATAATGGGTCGTGAGGAGTGATCTCAGTGATAGGGTGATTGCCCCCTGCTGAAGAAACAGAAGGGGTATCGCTAGGAGAGGGTGAGGGTTCAATCGACATAAACCATATATTGATGTATTGAGGGGTACCGGTGTTGGTGGGATGGAGAGTCTCCTTAGAGGAATGGGCAGGAGAGTTGGGTGGGTTACGGGATAAATCCTCAGATACGTCATCTAAGAACCATGGAGGCATAGGGAGTGCCTCGGGCTCGGGAAAAATGACGTGTAGATCTGCCAGTGGTGAAGTCAGGTCAATTACTTCTGCTGTGGGTCGGTGCAACAAGGCCAACTGACGTTGCCTATATTCTANGGGTACCGGTGTTGGTGGGATGGAGAGTCTCCTTAGAGGAATGGGCAGGAGAGTTGGGTGGGTTACGGGGTAAATCCTCAGATACGTCATCTAAGAACCATGGAGGCATAGGGAGTGCCTCGGGCTCGGGAAAAATGACGTGTAGATCTGCCAGTGGTGAAGTCAGGTCAATTACTTCTGCTGTGGGTCGGTGCAACAAGGCCAACTGACGTTGCCTATATTCTATGATCATAGGACATTGGTAGGTAAAATGAGCCAATGAATCGCAAAGAGAGCAAGGGCATCTCATGCATTCATTGACTCTAGTGGTGACATAGCGAATGTTAGTGAGAGTAGTTGTGGAGGACGTAGCAAGGCGTGGGTTGTTCTGAAAGTCTCGGCTGATGATAGCTAATGCCTGTCGGAAACGAGGTAGGGCTGGACAATGATGGGTGTAATGGCCATACTCAAAATATATGGCACACACGAATTTGGTCCTCATCCCTTTACTACTGGAAGGTTGAGTGGTAGCAGTAGTAATGGGTGGTGTGGGGGTTGGATTGGGGAGAATCAAATTCTTTAATTTCGGTAGTGATGGGCAGTTGTTGGTTTGGTGACCCTCTTTGTCACACAATGCGCAAGGTGGTGAGATGCGCGGAGGAAGTGGAGCTGTGGGCTCCTTCTTCTGTCGCCTACCCCCGGCTGTAGCAGGGGGGGTAGGGAGTATAAGGGTAGTGGAGGTAGTGGGAGTGAGGACAGGAATCGTCATGGGGAGTCCTTCCTGTGGGCGAGGGACCATCTCAGGTGGATGTAAGTACCACTCTGGGATTGCTAACACCATATTGGGTAGTGTGAGCGTCGCGACTACCTGGAAAGATTCTATACCTGGTGGAGGGTAAAAGAAGGGAATTTGAGTGAGGGGCCGGGGAATTGTCTCCCAAATGGGATTAGGCCCCTGAGGGGGTGTGGATTCATGGACTGTAGGGGTCGATGAGTGCACAGGAGGCTCCTGTGGGAGTGGTGCTGCGACTATTGAGACGTCAGGAATGACTGAAGCCTCCTGAGGAGGATGAGCATCCTCTGTGTGAGTTGCGTTAGAGGATACGACGCATACTTGATTAGGGGGAAGGAGTGGTGGTGCTCCATGGTACGTCCCTAACAAGGATGGATCTTTAAAAATCCCAGGACCCGTCTCTATGAGTGGGTATGCATCTTTGTTTGAATGAATGAGAGGAAGAATGTTATCAAGATTGGCAGATGGGTTAGGCTCATAATGTGAGACTTGGTCAATGGTCACAATCTTTCCATTGTGGGGGAACATGATTGTCCGAAAAACGGAAGAGGCCACTTCCTTCATAGCATACATGTAGGTACGGCCAAACAAGATATTGTAATCGAGTTGAGCGTCGATAACTTCAATGTCAATGAGAATGGTGTTTCCCCCGAGTTCTACGGGGACATTTTGGAAGAGCCCTTCGGGGGATGATGGTCTCCTGTCATAAGATCACAATGTGATAGCAGAGGGTAAGAGGTCCAGGGAACCAAGTTTCTGCCATACTGTTTTGGACATGATACAGGTAGATGCCCCTTCATCAATGATACACTGATGGATGGTGATGTTCCGTATTTTGACTGGTATTTGAATAGCGACGGCGGTGGGAAGACGAGGTTCGCAGCTATCAAGGTCAAAAGTGATGAGTCGAGTATCGACAGGCTCGACTACCCCCAAGGCAGAAATTAGTGATTTCCACTGAGTGGGACAAGTCTAGAGTACTTCCAAAATTGACATGGCAGCCAGGGATTGTGCTAAGTCGTCTACCAAGCTGTAGTTATGTGTTGCCCTAGAATGTGGATTGTGAACATTCCTGCGCAAGGGCATGCGAGGGATGCGTAATGGTGGTTCGGCCGAAGGGTGGGGGATCATCAATGGGGGTCCCGTCGGTGTAGGGTTTGTCTCTGAAGAGATGGGAGTAGACTCAGCTGTTGCAAGATACTGACGATTGCGTGTTTGCAAAAGAATTTCTTCCTCACTGGTGAGGAGAATTGTTCGCTCTACTGGATTGTTGGGATTATGGTATTGGCCCACCGGAGGTGGGGGATGCTGCGTGTCCTACTGGGTGTTTATGACACCTTGATGAGGGATATGATTTTGCAGTACGGTGGGAGGGGGTTGTTGCGCATATTTTTGTTGTACCTGCTGCGGTGCAGGTTGCGCTGGGGAGGGGGGGAGGCTCCCAAAGTCTTTCAACCTTTTGAAATCAGCGATATGGGGGAAATGGTGAGTGTAATGACCATACACACCACAAAGAGCACAAGGGTGGATGGCTTTAATAGTATTCCGCCCTTGGCGTTTGTTGTTATTGCCCCCTTGGGGGTTTTGGTTCCCTTGGTTCTGATTGCCCCCAGTGGGTGGATGTTGTGGGGGTTGATTCCCACTTTGACCAGGATTGTTTTTATTCCTGTTCCTTCCTTTCTTCTTGGTGTTGTTCGAAGGGTGAGTTGGGTTGGCTGTGTTCAACTGTTCAAAATTTTGGTATTTTTGAGCAGCAGAGGGTTGAACAAAGTTTACCCCCGCATGAGAATGGGGGGGAGCCATGGGTTGTGGAGGAATCGGAAAGGGAAAGTATGGATTTTGTGGTGGTACCGATCCATAGGGTACATAGGAAGGCGTCGTGATTTCACTAGTACTATAAGCTGATGTTGAGGGGGTACCACTGGTTGAGGGAATAGGTGGATGTATGGGAGGTCCCGATGGTGGTCCACTAAGTGGTGGAGGTATAGCAACAGGATATGGCTATTGATAAGGGGGTGGGGGGAAATAAGGAGTGCCCCCATATGTCGGCGGGTATTGAGGTGTTCCATACATCGGTGGTGGTTGGGGTTGTGGACCATGGTGTGTGGTGGCACCTATTAGTCCGTCTGCTGAGTGAGACATCCTAGGTTTGTCCTGGCCAAATGGCACAGGTTTTGGAAGGTCGAGAAGTACTGTGTACAAGTATCCTGACTGTGCGTAAATGAGGTCATATTGTTGAGCCTTCCTGATGGCTTCTTCTTCAGATTGTGGGAAGGTGGAAGCTACATCCTTACCAAGGAGAGCGACAAGTGATCTAAGAAACCAGTCAAGACATTGTTGTTTGGTGGTTTCTGCTTTACACAAACTACGTCGCCTACGCCACTCATGAATGTGGTCAGCGATGTGGGTGGTTGAGGACTGTTTGAATTTAGACAGTAGTTCAAGACCATTGTCATGGCGGATGGGTAATTAGAAGAAAGTTAAAAATGATTTGGCCAAGGATTCAAAGGTTGTGTGGGATCCTGATTTTTCTTCGACATACCATTTGGCTGATGGGCTAGTAAGTGTGCGTTGAAATAATCACAGTCTGATGGAGTCATCCATGATGCTATTGGAAGAACACCATAGATGAAAAGTCATGACATTATTGGCGGGGTCATCCCCTGCCTTTCCTTCAAACTTTGGTATGTCTGAAGGAAGCTTGGTTGGCATTGCAGGCCATGTGGCGTCATGCAATATAGGATCATTAGTGAGCTTGGTGAGATCCAGAATGTTTAGAGAGGCCAAGTATGGCATCTGTAGTGGGGGTGGAGGGTTAGCTCCAGCCATGGTGTGTTGTGAACCTGACCCTTGATGGGGACTAGGTGGGTTGGTGCTTCCTCCTTGAGAGGAAGTGGGTCCCCCGCTTTCGTGCAAAGGAGAGCGAGTGGACGGGTGACCTTGGGAAGTGGACCCAATTAATGTAGATCCAAGCAAAGTTGATCCTAATATGGTAGCACTCACAGGAGTGTGTGAGCGGGTACGACCAGATACTCCCCCTAAGATAGGAGGAAGATTGAGCAGGCGTCGTGAACGATGGGGGTTCTGTGGTTCCCCTATGATGTCAAACTAATGGTGTGAAATGTGTGCAACAAGTGGTGAGAGAAATATAGAAACAAGAGCCTTTGTTGTAACTATTTTACACAATATATATATCAAAGTCAAACTGTAATCAGGTGTGCATCATACATAAATGAAAAAGAAACATATATGTGGGTAAGAGGTTTTTGTCCGCATGGGGAAATCAAAAGAAAGCAAGTGCTCGTGTCCTAGAAGACGTAACGTCCTTCCTCTCAAAAAAGCACTGGACCTTCCAATAGCTCTCAATAGTGGGGTCTGAAGTCACCGGAAGAGACACTAGTGAAGGATGAAATTACTGGTTATAATGAGGGGTAGAGGGGGCAATATCCCGAAAGAGATGGCGATACTTCCCAATAGCCACACAAAATCCAATCAAGGTGCGATTGCAGCCCACAATCGCCACCTGGGTAGATGTCCTAAAATTGGTCACTAGGTACCTCGGTCCAAGCGCGGCATTTAGATTTTCGGCCTAAGAAATGGGTCACGGGATGGATCTCGTCCAAGAGGTGGGTGCCTCAAGGGGGGACGCACAGAACAACCGGACCTCGGCCTTCGACCCTTCATGGGTATCTCCCTGCCCTATGGTGATTGGAACACTGGACTTGGAGGATTTGAAAGTTCCCTATTTGTCAACTTCTATGTTTGAAAGTGTGAGAACCAGATAACGAGGGGTTATTTGGATGCCTACCCCCGAAATCCTACCTAGACTAAAATTTTCTTTTGGCACCTCCTGTGGAGGACAACTTAGTGAGTTGTTAGAAAGATTTTAGATGAAGTTGTTTTGTGAGGCTGGGGGTGAAAACCAACCTCGTTTGATTAAAAGTGGAAGTGGATAGTCCAATCAAGAAAAGATAGGGTGTTTTCAGAATCCTTTTCGAGGAGACCTACGTAGACCACCACATTTCGAGATGAGGCTATGTGAGTGAGAAAGTGGCTTTTGTGTGTGAGTGAAAGTGTACCAAATTTTAGTTATTTAGATGTCACCTTGCAACATGGGGACATTGCTTGGTCTTTTACAAGAGTTTGATTACCTAAATTAGCTAGATGTCATTGGTACAACCTTGCGGAATTTTAAAAGCCCTAGGAAACTAGCATGTGGACATTGTGGTCCGTTACTATCCTTTAACTCCCTATGTGTGAGTTAATCTAGAAAAGCATGAAACTATCCTAGATTTAACATGTGGGCATGTGTGGGCCTGTTACAAACTTTTAAACTCTCCTAGTTTTTTGATCTAAGAAAGCAAAAATTGCAACAACTATCCTACTTTTGTGACATGTGGGCATGTATGGGCCCGTTACAAATTTAGGATAATTTGAAAAATGAAACTAAGAGGGGTCCCAAAATATCCTTTGTCCTCTCCTAAAAGTTTTGAAATTTTTTTAAGGGAGATGAAATCGTTTTCGCAATCCTTTTCTGGTTCTCAAGATCGCTTACTGGCGCAAGAGAAGAGCATACTCAAGATTGTTACTTCAATTTCTAGTCCCAAATGTGAGTTTAGATGTGATTAGAATTGATGTTCAACTTAGATTTATGAACCAAAGCAAGCCATCCACGTGGCAAAAAGCAAATAAGGGAAAATGATTTTTTATCCACCTAAGTGCCTATGTTTGTTTGATTATCCCTTTTATAAGTTGAGGGGTCTAAGTGGTGCAGTATTTAGAGCATGCATATCATCATTCTTAAGAAGGAAAATGATTTTTCCCCACATCCAAGAGCTTACAATGTCAAATTTAGATCAAATGCACGCCACCCAGTGCATACACAGGCGCACAGAGCGCACGGGCGCTGTCAGAATTGAGAGAGAAAGCGCCTGCGCGCAGAGAGAAAATGATGCACAGGCGCATGCGCGCACGATGCGCGCCTGTGGGGTGGTATAACCGTGCGCCTGTGACAAAAAACCAAGAAGAAAAATATGGATGGATTTCTCTCAATCTTCTGGCAAATTGACTGGTTAGCAGGTTAGCAGAGGCCGGTTTGTGAACCTGCAAGTTAATGAAATCAAAAGGAAAGAAAAATGAACCCAAATGAGGGAGGAATTGATACCAAATCCCCAGTACGGTCGCCAATCTGTTTGCACCCAATTCGTCACTTGATGAGCAAATTAAGAGTGCTTACATGCCCAGTTGGGCTCTGCTAGGCATGACAGCTGTAAAAGTAAAGGTTAGAAAGAAACACAACAAACTTATAAACAAAAATTAAACTAAAAGAAACTAAAACTATGAGCATGTAAAAAAAATGAAAAATAAATACAAATGGACCAATATCACCAATGTATAAGCTGATCTATTGATGAAATCCAAAGGCACAATGAAGAAAGGGGACTTGGGTCCCTTCTTCCTCCAATGGAAGGATCTTGAGGCCCTCACAAGCTTGCTCTCCTTTCAATGAAAAGATGAAAATGTGGGTGAAATAACTCCAAGCTTATCCACTCAAGAGAGAGGTGGATAGCTCTTGTGAAATGATGCCTATGTGCTCTTGTCAAAGAATGATTCCTTAACAATCTTGGCAGCATAACAATGCATAGAATTCCTTGATAAAGTGATGGTTATTCATGGCTCTTTATAGCCCACCATTGGGTGATTATATGACCTCTTTGGAGTGTGAAAATGGGCTCTTTAGTGCTCAATTAGGTCTTTGACCAGCCTACCATGCGGATTGAGCTCAGATTTGGTGTCAAATCGACTTAGGAGCTGATCCATTAGTGGTTGGGAGGCCGACCAATTTCAATAAATGCGTCGTTTAGCAGGTGCGTGGGTTTTTCGCCCAACAGCTGCACATCGTGCGTGCATACGCGCATTGTACGTTGTTGTTACGCGCATATGCACCTGCACCTAGATTCTGTAAAGCGCCCTTCAATTTTTGGTCACTTGGTATAGTTTTTGACCCTTTTGCAATGCTATGGAATTAATCCTGTGCAATGAATGACTTCATTCCTATTTTGACGATGCAGAGTTCTTGTCGCCATGTGCGGACAAAATTTCAGTGATAACAAAAGGCGTGCATAAGCCATTTATAATTTCAAGTCTTGTAACCTGAATGAAGTATTGAGAGATTGCTGTTGCAGAGTGTGCGCACAGTCAAAAGGAGTTTAACACTTGGAAGTGTTTGAAGGTATGTCGTAAGGAGTGCGTGCAGGAGTAATTTTCAAGACTCAAAGTTGGAGAAAGCTCAGGAAGGATAAAACCTTCGAAACCATCGAAGAAAGCACAGGAAGTTGTGAAGTGGATGGAGAGAAGACGTTGCAAGTTGCGTCGCAAGAAGTTGAGTATTGTGGAAAACCACTTGCTAAAAAGTTGCAAGAGTCCTTGTGAAGGGAAGAGATGGACGGTCGGAATTCTTTGTGGAGAATTCACGAAGTCTCGTGAATCGTCAGATCTCACGGAGGAGAAGGGGAGTTACGACTAGTATTCCCAAAGGGTTAAGCTCAGGAGAGGCAGAACTATAGATTCAAGCCGACAGAAGTCATTGGATTTACACATGAATTTCTAATTAGGGGTTTTGTAGATTGAAGTCCCGTAATCCTTGCAATAGGGCTCACGAAATTACGAAACGCGAAGTCCTGAAGGGATGAAAGGATCATGTGGGCCATAGGAATTGGCAAGGTGGACAGGTGTCGCACTATTGACATGGAAGTCAAATTTCGTTGACCATTTCGGGTTTTCAAGGGGTGAAGTCCCGAAATCTTTGCATCACGATTTGTGAAATCACAAAGTTCGAAGTCTCGACGGAGTGAAAGGTTGTTGAAAGGTCAACCTTGCGAGCACATCAGAGTTTCGGTAAATTAGGTTTCAAAATTCGAGGAGATGAGTTGCTTGACATCGCAATTCCCGAAATTGTGATAAGGATAAATCTGAAACTGAAAAGGCAAAAGGTCAAGTGTTGACTATTTCAGGTTTCGAAGATTGAGAGACAAGGTGCTTGACCACCAGATTCGCAAAAGTGTGAAGTCCGATATCCCGAAGTACAAGGGGGGTATTTCTCGAAGTTAATTGTGGGTGTAGATTTCCTGAAAGGGAAATAGAGAAGCCATTTCCAAGAGATCTTTAGGCCAGTGGAAGAGGAAATATCATATGTGCATGGAAATCTGACCTGCTGGTTGGGAGGGTTGTGTTAGGTTTGGTATCAGATCCCAGAAAGGTTTCTTTGTATTCTGTAGTAGGGAAAAGGAGAATTCACCATGCCATCGAGAAGAAGGGGTAGGCAGATGCCTGATCCAGCCATGGAGAGAGAAATGCGTGATCTACGTGCCAGACTTGAGGACATGGAGACAGTACAGAGGCACACAGTCAGTGCTAAGGATCTTAGTGATTCTGAAAGTGAAATTGAGGTTGAACATGAAGGGGAGGAAGTTGCAACCGAAGATGCAACAAACGAACATTTGATTAGGGCTATTGCAATAATGGGTGCAAGAGCATAAATGGACATTCCAATTTATGAGGGAAACTTGGATGCAGAGGAGATTCTAGACTAAATTAGAGCCCTAGAGCTTCTATAAGGTCAAACATGTTGTCATGAGATTGAAGGGACATGCAACATTGTGGTGGGATGAGCTACAAGTTGATAGATGCTGCAAAGGCAAGCAGAAAATCAAGAGTTGGGATAGGATGATCGCGAAGATGAAGGAAAAATTCATCCCCAGAGATTATCAGATTGCTCTGTTTTGAATAATGAAAAAATTGAGACAGAAGTTGATGACAGTCAATACACTACCGAATGGTGGAAGATGCTTATCAGATGTCTCTAAAGGCTGAAGAGAAGCTGAGCCGAAAGCAGGGTCAAAGAGGTTGAGGCAGAAATCAGCCCAAAGGCAAATCGGTTGCCTAGGATAAAAATCAGAAACCCAAGGAGGACTGGAAGAAACCTCATACTCAAACAGAGAGAGGTGGAAGCTCATAGCGAGGGAAATATGCTGAACAAAGAGGGAATCATATCGAATAGAGAGGAGAGTATGCTGACATTAATATTTTTCCTTGTACCAGAGGTAGAGGAAGAGGAAGAGGTGGATTAATAACATGCTTCACAGGCGGAAAGACTGGACACAAGTCTTATGAGTGTCCAGAAAAAAAGAAATAAGGAGGTGAGACTGACATCGCTGAAGCACAGAGGTGAAATATTGAGGCAGAAGATGCTGAAGGCGGAAGATCGTTGAGGATGAGAAAAGCTCTTTTGACACCAGAGAAAGAGGTGGAGAGTTCAGTCCAAAGAAACAGACTTTTCCAGACTGCTTTCAAAACCAAGGACAGGGTATGCAAGGTCATTGTGGATAGTGGTAGCATAGATAATCTCGTTACAACAGAGATGGTAGAAAAGCTGGAGCTGGAGACGATTGATCATCCAAGCCCATACAAAGTTTCATGGTTACAAAAGGGACATCAGGTAACTGTCACTAAACAATGTTTAGTTGAATTTAAGATAGGAGGATATAATGATGAGATATTATGTGATGTTATTCCTATGGATNGTGTCAGAAATGTGATTCATGATGGGAGAATGAACACATACACCCTAGAGAAGAATGGGAGAACTCACATGTTGCTTCCAATCAAGGATAAGGAGGTGAAACTTGAAGTAAGAAACACTGTACTTATCATGAGTGGGAAGGAACTTCTTACAGAGGTTAAGAAAAAAGAGGAACCGCAATTCATTGTGGTCAGGAAACCGAAGATTGTTTTGACCAGCACAAGAGTGGATGATTTACCAGAAGAGGTTCGGGAACTTCTAGAAGAGTTCGCTGACATAGTAGTGGACGAACTACCTCGTTTGTTGCCACCAATCATAAGTATGAATCATCATATTGATCTCATACCAGGAGCCAGTTTTCCAAACAAAGATGCGTATAGATTGACGCTGCAGAAGAATGAAGAGGTCAAAAGACAAGTCCAGGATTTGTTGGACAAAGGTTTGGTTAGGGAAAGCGTGAGTCCATGTGTTGTTCCAACAGTACTCAGTCCGAAGAAAGATGGAGGCTGGAGGATGTGTATTGAATCAAGGGAGATTAACAAAATAACCATCGAGTATAGATTTCCATTGCCAAGGATGGACGATCTGATGGATTTCTTGAGTGGAGCAAAATATTTTTCGAAGATTGATTTGAAAAGCGGTTATCATCAAATCCGCCTGAGAGAAGGTGACGAGTGGAAGACAACCTTCAAGACAAATGAAGGGTTGTATGAATGGCTTGTTATGTTGTTTGGCTTAACGAATGGGCCAAGTACTTTCATGAGATTGATGAACAAAATCCTAAGGGAGTTCATCAGGAAATTTGTTATCGTATATATGGATGGCATATTGATTTTCAGTAAAACAGTGGCAGAGCATCTGAAGCATTTGGCTACAGTGATGCAGAGGCTACAGCAGGAGAAGATTCTGATAAACATGAAGAAGTACTCATTCATGAAGACGGAGATCATTTATCTGGGGTTTGTTATTTCTGCAGATAAATTGAGGATGGATCCAGATAAAGTGGAAGTGATTAAGAATTGGCCATCACCAAAGAGTATATTTGAGGTGAGAAGTTTTCATGGATTGGCTAGTTTCTACTAGAAGTTCATCAGAAATTTCAGTGGAATTAGTGCACTGGACAGAGGAGGCTGAGAAAAGTTTTAATTTGTTAAAGAGGAAAATCACAGAACAACCAATTCTGGTGTTGTCGGATTTCCAAAAGACATTTCAAGTGAAATGCGATGCAAGTGGATTTGCAATAGGGGCAGTCTTGAGTCAGGAAGACATATTGATAACATACTTTAGCAAGAAGCTGAATGAAGTGAAAGTGAAATACTCCACTTATGACAAGGATTTTTATGCTATCATACAGGCATTAAATAGATGGAGACATTGCTTTATCCCAAAGGAGTTTTTCTTATAAAATGACAATCATGCACTACAGTTTGTGACTCAACAGGAGAAGTTGAATCAAAGACATGTAAAATGGGTTGAATATATGCAAAATTCCACTTTTGTGATTAAACACATTTCTAGTACTGCTAACAAAGTTGTTGACGCTTTGAGCAGGAAGTGTTTGCTATTGCGGGAGTTCAAAGTCAAAATGTTGGGTTTTGATGATCTCAGGGACATGTACAGAGATGATCCACATTTTAAAGAGGCATATGAAGCGGCTGAGAATCCAATTCTTAGGGATAGAAGCTAATGGACATAATACATGATCCAGGAAGGATTATTGTTTAAAGGCAATTAACTGTGTATTCCAAAATGCTCCATGAGGGAGAATCTACTGAAGGAGAAACACAGTGGAGGATTGGTTGGGCACTTTGGTCATGAAAAGACATTCGCAAAGTTAAAGGAGTAATATTTTTGGCCAAGAATGTGAGCAGACGTCAAGAGATTCATAGACAGATGCAGAATTTGCCAGCACTCAAAGGGTAAGAGACAGAATGTAGGGTTTTATCAAATATTACCCATACCTGAGAAGACGTGGGATGCAGTCAGCATGGATTTCATATTGGGATTGCCAAAAACACAAAGAGGGTATGAATCAATATTTGTGGTGGTGGATAGATTTTCCAAGATGGCACACTTCATTCCATGTCAGAAGACCAGTGACGCAACTCACATTGCAAATCTCTTTTTCAAAGAAGTCATTCGACTTCACAACTTACCAAGGAGCATAGTTTCAGATCGAGACACTAAATTCATAAGACACTTTTGGAGGGCCTTATGGAAGAAGTTGGGGACTAACTTTTCATTTAGTTTGTCTTATCATCCACAGATGGATGGACAGACAGAATTGGTGAACAAAAGTTTGGGAGACTTGCTGAGAACCCTGGTGACAGAACACCACAGCCAGTGGGACAACATATTACCACAGGCAGAATTTTCTTATAACAACTCAATTAATAGAAGCACAGGGCAGAGTCCATTTCAGATTGTCTATGGCATGCAACTAAGAGGGATTACTAAATTGAGAGATTCAGAATAGACTGTGATTAGGAGCGCTGGTGTAGAATATTTCGCAGAGGTGATGAAGGAACTTCACAGTCAAGTGAAGGAGCGATTGTAGAGTTCGAGCCAGGAATATAAGCACAGAGCAGATCAACATAGGAGACAACTTAAATTTGTGGTTGGTGATTTGATTCTGACACATTTGAGAAAGGAAAGGTTCCCGAGAGGGACATATAATAAACTGAAAATGAAGAAAATCAGACCATGCAAGGTCTTGAAGAAAATTGGGGCAAATTCTTACGAGATTGAATTACCCGATGGGATCGGAATTTCTCTGATATTCAATATCTCATATTTTTACCCATATAAAGTTGAGGAAGTAGGAACATGAAATGAACAACCAATGATCTTGTGGACAAAACAGATGCCAGTTGCAGAAAATCCGCAGATGGAGTGCATAGTGGACAAAAGGGTCAACAAGAAGACCAGGTGAAAGCAACACTTTGAATATTTGATCAAGTGGAAGAGCCATCTAGTTGAAGATGCTAGCTGGGAGAACGAAGCAGAGATCCAGAGGCATGGACATACCGTGTGTGAGCTCATGGACAGGAGCCCATGAAAATTTTCAAGCAAGGAGCATCTCAAGCGAGCCAATGCGGAGGCAAGAGATAGATGGAAAGTCATTCAACACAAATTTTGAAAATGGACCTTGAGCGATCCGCTCTCGTCCTTAGTAGGTAGAAGGCATTTATGATAGTTAATGGAAGTAGGTAGAATTGAATTCCTAGATTAGACAGTTTTAGGAGTGGAGGGAAAATGGATATAGACACCCTCATTATATTATTATATAGTAGGGAAGAACATTACCAAGGAGAGAATAGCATATGAAGCTGGAATAGAGAAACTGTGTTTGAAAAACACCCATGTACAAAGATTTGAATTAATAGAAGAAGTCTTAATTCAGATTCATGGCATTGTATTTGTTTCTTGTATGTGTATGTTAAATGGTATGTTCATGGTTTTTACTCTTTTTTTCCTGCAATTGTTTTTATGCTATGTATGAATGATTTCTTGTTGAATGTTTGAAATATGAGAGGAAGGGGTAAATGAATGAGTTTCAATTGTTTCTTTATCTGAGCAAGAGTTCCTACAAGAAATGTGGTTAAATTGTCTGCAAGGAGTGCATTGACAAAGGATTCAGAGGTTTGTCTCTGAAAGATCAGATAGGGTAGATTTTGTTCTCATTCACACAGAAGTGCAGTTAGGCACAGGAGCCATGCAAGGTGTGCACAGGCCGATTAGAGTTTTAGGTATTTTAACCTGAATGAAGTATTAAGAGACTACTGGTGCAGGGTGTGTGCAGAGTCAAAAGGAGTTTAACACTTGGAAGTGTTTGAAGGTCTTCCGCAAGGAGTGTGTGCAGGAGTCTTTTTCAAGACTCGCAGTTGGAGAAATATCAGGAAGGATAAGACCTTTGAAACCATCGAAGGAAGCATAGGAAGTTGTGCAGTGGATGGAGAGAGGGCGTTGCAAGTTGCGTCGCAGGCAGTTTTGTACCATGGAAAACCACTTGCTAAAAAGTTGCAAGAGTCCTTGTGAAGGGAAGAGACGGACAGTCGGAATTCTCTGTGGAGAATTCACGAAGTCCCATGAGCTGTCAAATCTCACGGAGGAGGAGGGGAGTTATGGCTAGTATTCCCCAAGGTTTAAGCTCAGGAGAGGTGGAACCGTAGATTCAAGCCGATAGAATTCGTTGGATTTACACATGAATTTCTAATTTGGGGTTTCGTAGATTGAAGTCCTGTAATCCTTGCAACAGGGCTCGCAAAATTATGAAACGCAAAGTCATGAAGGGATGAAAGGAAATTATGGGCCATAGGAATCGGCAGGGCGGATAGGTGGCACACTATCGACACGGAAGTCAAATTCCATTGACCATTTCGGGTTTTCGAGGGGTGAAGTCCTGAAATCTTCACATCAGGATTTGCGAAATCGCGAATACTGAAGTCCCGACGGAGTGAAAGGATGTTGAAAGGTCAACCTTGCGAGCACATTAGAGTTTCAGTAAATTGGGTTTCAGAAGTCGAGGAGAGGATTTGCTTGACATCGCTACTCCCGAAATCGCGATAAGGAGAAATCCGAAACTGACAAGAGAAAAGGTCAAGTGTTGAATATTTCAGGTTTCAAAGATTGAGAGACAAGGCGCTTGACCACCGGATTCACAAAAGTGCAAAGTCCGATCTCCCGAAGTACAAGGGGGGGATTTCCTGAAGTTAATTGTGGGTGTATATTTCCCGAAAGGGAAATAGAGGATCCATTTCCGAGAGCTCTTCAGGCCAGTGGAAGAGGAAAGATCCTATGTGCGTGGACCTCTGACCTGCGGGTTGGGAGGGTTGCGTCAGTCGACGAGGGAACAATATCGAGATCGACAGAAGAATCAAGAATAGCTTGATACACAATATCTATTTTCAATAACGACATGGCCATACCAACATGCGAGTGTTCTTCCCAAGATAAAATTGGGGAAAGTAGGGTCCACAGATCATCAAAATAAGACGTGAAAAAATCAATGAACCTCCTGGTCGACACAGTCCTACTGGACATGGCATAAAATTTATGGTTTGGTGCTAAGAAGTCGAAAGTACCCATAAGGGAAGAAAACATTCCAACACCAATATTCTCTCTTGGCAGTCAATAATTATCGATCACAGGGATCGACTATCCAAGATATGCATTAGGGCTAAGGTACACAAAGGATAATTGATCGATCATTACAATATTCCCTTCATGAGAAAAACAAAGAGTACGAAAAACAGATGATACAATGACAATCATAGCATAAGTCCAATTGCAACGTAGAAATAGGTTATAATAAAGAGGCAGTCTTGAATGAGGTTCAGTATGCCCAAAATGCAGGATATAGCATGATGTGTCAGTCGGACTTACTCTGACTGACATTTTTTTGAAAAATGGTCTTGAGAGACTTGATCTCTACCTGACCATTTGTCTGGGAATAATAAGGAGAAGAGTGACCATGCTTAAACCCCAATTTAGCTGCTATTTCTTCCATCATCTCATTCTGAAAGTGACTTCCATGGTCAGTGACAATCTCACTTGGGATACCAAATCGGGTGATAATATTTTCGAATACGAAAAAGGTTACAGTCTTCCAATCAGATTTAATTGTAGGCATGGCCTCAACCCACTTATTAAAGTAGTCGATGACCACAATAATCTGTTGATGCCCCATGGCTTGCAATCAATGAAGTCCACGCCCCACTTAGTGAAGGGATTGTCGATAATAACTGGGTGAAGAGGGGATGGATGTGAGCACACATAGAGGTGACACTTCTTAATCGCTTCAATACAATCCTTAAATATAGTAGGCCAGAAGTAACCGGCTCGCAACATTTTTTGGGATGTCGCAAGCTCAGATAAATGACCACCACAAGCCTCACTATGGCAATCATTTAGGATAGACTCAGCCTCTCTGTGAGTTAAGAAATGATGCAAGATATCATCTATTCCTTGACGATACAAAGTGTCACCGACAATAGTATATTTCTTGGCTTGCAATCTTATACACCATCGATCATATCGTGAGAGATGCTGAGGGAAATTCAAAGTATGAAGATAGAGCACGATGTCTCCATACCGAGGGTCAGACGACGATGTGTTCATCCGCAAACAAATTGACATGGGTAACATCCTCATCTAGTCATGGGAAATCAGATATCAACTCTGCAAATACTAGGGACTTCTTGGATTTAGCAAAAGAAAATTCAAGATCAAACTTCTACAAAATGACAATCCATTTATTATATTTCCCTCCTATGATATGATATTTGATATGTGTAGTGTAGTGTATTGTAGTAAAGTTCGACTGAGATAAGAAATAATGTGCTCGTGGAGCTCGTCATCCTCTTGAACTAGAACCATACCAATCGTATCATATTCTGGAGGCTTCAATAGAGGCGTTGACACCAAAGATTTCTTCAAAGCATCGAAGGACTCATGGGCTCACTCATCCCAGATAAAAGGGGTTTACTTCTTCAAAAGACGCGTGCAACCTTTAGTGATATTAGTATAGTTCACTATAAACCTACAAAGAAAGAGTTGGCTAATTGTGCATGGGGGAGGCAACCGAGGTATTGCCTCAACCTTGAGTGGATCTACCATGATCCTAGACTCAGAAACTAGAAAACCTAAAAAACGACTAGACTTAACACAAAAGATGCATTTATGAGGGTTTAATAAGATCCTATAATAACAACATCTTTTGAAAACAAGCCGAAGGTGGATAATGTGATCCTCAGATTTAATTTGAATTTCATTATATCCTGAAAATCCATCCATGAAAGAAAATACTTCACTTCCCACACACTCGTCGAGAATATGATCGATGAGA
Organism: Picea mariana; assembly: GCA_032191745.1. Taxonomy (NCBI): domain Eukaryota; kingdom Viridiplantae; phylum Streptophyta; class Pinopsida; order Pinales; family Pinaceae; genus Picea; species Picea mariana. Next base: position 106,013 of record JASDQU010100152.1, on the reverse strand, counting down.
GGTGTGGGGAGGTTGTCTTTCAGACAAGCCTTGTTTAGGTCATGAAAATCCATACATACACGGATGATTCCTTGCTTCTTATCTAGGAGAACGGGGTTGGATACCCAATATGTTAAAGGAACTGGGTATATGAAGCTAGCATTAACCAGCTTCTCCACCTTTTCCTTAATAGCAGGGGCCTTTTGAGGGTTGACAACTCAAAGACATTTCCAAACAGGTTTAGCATCTAGATACATTTTAATTTCATGTTCGACAATACAAGGGTTGATCCTTGGCATCTCTTCATAGGACCAAGTAAATACGTCTCGAACCAAACAATTTTCACTGATATTTACGTTTTCAACCTTACTAGGGGTATGAGAGATGTCAATTTGGATGGTAGGAGAAATACTCACCATATTTCCTTTAGCATAAATGGCATGCGTATCTAGTGGAACTATGGTGTGACTGATTATCTCACTCAAAGTATATCGAAAGTCGTCTTGTTTGATTCTTTCAAGATCTAGGATAAAATAGGAATGATGATGCATATCATCCCAAGGTTTGTCGAGAGAATTCTTGGCTTCAATGATGGCTTCATTCGAAGGAAAATTCCCATTGAGTAAATCATGTGAACAAGACAACAAGGTGGCCCACATGGGCCTAGACACGAGATCCTCCTTGTCCGTCAGTGAGGGAACAAGATCATGATCAACGGAAGATTCAAGAACAACTTGATACGCAATATATGTTGTCGATAATGACATGGCCATCACAACATGCGAGTGTCCTTCCCAAGATAAAGTCGGGGAAGGTAGGGTCCACAGATCATCAAAATAAGATGTGCAAAAATCAACGAACCTCCGAGTTGAGACAGTCCTACTGGACATGGAATAAACTTGATGGTTTGGTGCTGAGAAGTCAAAAGCACCCATAAGAGAAGAAAACATTCCAACACCAATATTCTTGTTTGGCGGTCAATAATTGTTGATCACAGGGATCGACTATCCAAGAGATGCAATAGGGATAAGGTATGAAAAGGATAACTGATCGATCATTACAATCTTCCCTTCATGAGAAAAAAAAAGAGTATGGAAAACAGACGATACGACGACGATCATAGCATAAGTCCAATTTCAACCTAGAAACAGGTTATAATAAAGAGGCTTATCCACTACCTCTACTTCCACCTCTACCGTCTTCCTGCCTAATTGGACAAAAAAGGAATGGATAAAACCATGGGGGAAGAAGGAATGAGAATCAAAATAAGTCAACATGTTCGATGATTTGGAAAGGGTCGGAAAACTAAGAGCTTTCCAAAAAACCAAGGACATCACACACGTAGCAGCGCCTTCATCAACAACTGCACGTTTGATGGTATACTTTGAATAATCCACATGGATTTGGAAAGCCACATGGTAAGGAAAGCAAGGCTTAACATCTGTGATGTCAAACTTGATAAGCTTCGAGCCATTAGGTTCTAGAGCTCCTAGCGCAGAGAGTAAGACATTCCTCTTTGAAGGACACACCTGGGGTACCTCCAAAGCCAACATAGCACAAGGGTTTTTTCCCATGTCCTCAACAATAGAGTAGTTTTGGGTGGCTCTAGCATTTGGATTATGGGTAGAGTGTTTGAGTACTCCTTTCGAAATACAAGGCTATCGATCTAGTTTCTCAATATGTAAAGTCGTCTCTAGGGGAAGAGGAGGAGATTCTAGACCAGGAATAGTTTGTTTAGAACTATAGTCTCGAGATCGAGTGGGTATATCAATTTTTCCATTGACCATATTGATACATTAACGGTTGCCATCTTGCGACTGTTGTTTTTGACCAGCCATGTTTCCGACGTTTGAGGAGCTTGAGGCTAAGTGTTGATTGTGTGGGAATGGATTCGCCAGCATGACAGGCGATTGAGATAAAATCCTCGAAGCTTCTACAATTTTGGGGCACCAATATGTAAGGTTATCATCTGTGAAAAGAATAGAGGGAAACTTCACCTTACGTTTTTCTCATTTTCCCTCTCTAGCACTATTACCTATCTTCTTAATATTGTCCTTGGATTTATTACCATTTTTCCCACCCTTATGGTTATTACGTCCTTTCTTCTTATTCCTTCTTGGTGGTTGGTTACCATTCAAATTGGTCGACGATTGTACTGAGTGTACATATGCCGAATGAGTGGGATTAGAGGATACAGACGAGGTTGGTCTTCCTACGTTTTATTTTAAAGACAACTCTTTTATTTGGTTTGTCACCAAGTCTGTGGAATTTACATTGGCAGAGGCTACAATGCCATCAAAATGAGGTCTGGTCTTTTGTCTAAGGTTGTAAATAGACCATGGTGCCTCATGAAGGAGGTGGTATAACATCCCATACTGATCATATATCAAATCTAATTGTTGGGCTCTAAAGATAACTTCTTCCTCATTAGTAACCCCGGAAGTAGAAACGTCCTTTGATTTAGGAGGATTTAATGACATAGCAAACCATTCTAACAGAAAGTTTGGGGGTATAGGGGTCTTAATAAATCTCTTCTATCTATTCCACTCCTAGATATGGTCCGAGATATGAGTGGCGATATCCTGGCGTAAAGTAGACAACAGATCTAAACCAACATCATAATGAATGGGCAACTGGAAGTGGTTAAGAAAGACCATCACCAACTTATTAAAAGTCCCATATGCCCCCCTTGGTAGCTCAATATACCATTTCCCAGCAACTCTAATAAAGGTGCGTTGAAATAATATCAAACTAATAGAATCATCATTAAGGGAGTTTGACGAGCACCAAAGGTGAAAGGTAGTGACGTGATCGCTAGGATCCTCAGCCATTTCAGCCCTGGTCAATTTTTGGATTTTTAATGGGGCTGAGGGAGTAGTAGGGTTTACTGGTTTAGGGCGCGAGATAAAGGAAGGCTTACAGTTTTGAGAGGAAACAATTTTTTGTGCTTCTTTATCTTTTTTGGTAGCCTCCACCCAAGTTGTAGGTCGAGCCATGAGGACATGGGCCCTAATATCCTCCTTGAGGCCACTGATAAAACACTCTCAAAAGAAAGCATTAGTCATGCCCTCTGTTCGAAAAGCCAGACGCTCAAATGCAACTATGAAGTCTTCGACTGTGCCTGATTGCTTCAATTTTGTCAAACGGCCCAAATGGTTGGTGTCAGTGTCAAACCATTCATAAAGCTCAGCAACAAATTGGGTCCAAGCAATATACCCTTGACGGGAAGTTTTTCTCCATTGCCACCATTGCCATCGTTCTTGATCTAGATGGAGAACACCATACCGGAGTTTGGCCAAGTCATCTATAATGTTGTAGAGAGAGAAATAATGTTCCATTTGTGTGACCCAACCAGTGGGGTCCTAGCCATCAAATTTGGTTACATCCACTCGTGGAAGGCGTATGTCCCTTTGAAAGTGATGGGTTTGAAAGGAATGGGAAGAAGTTTCACCTTCAGTCTTTTTATGTGCATCAGAAAAAGAGTCATCAGTAGAGAGCTTGAGTTTGGTGCAGAGTGATGCAAAGACAGATTCAAGCTGGGTGGTCAGTTCATGTTTGACTTCCGCCATTGCGGACTGCACAACTACATTTACGGATGCATTCATGGAGGCATCACGGGAGGCAATAGTAGCACTGAGTTGTTGCACTTCTTGTTGGGTCTCAAGTAAACCAGAGTGCAGGGTGTTGAAGCGGGACTCTAGTTCTTGGTTACGGGTATGGGCCATGATGATGGGTGAACTGAAAAGGGAGCGGGCAGGGTCAGAAATTTTTGCAGAAAAATGATATGGATGAAAGTGATAAGGGAGAAGAGATGATAAGAGAGAAGTGATAAGGGGTCTGAAGAATGCTACAGTGCTGAAATCCCCAAATGATGAACCAGAGAGTATTTACTTAGCAACCCGAACACAGATGCGCATCAATAGATCTCACCGGTTGAATTTGTTTATGTTGTTGTTTATGTTCCCCAAGGGTTAGGTATTCAAAGGTTCTACAGACAAGGGTTTTCCCTATGCTATAGCTCTCTGATATACGTGCGGGGTCCAACAGTAGTACTCGGCCCAATATCTCAGGGTAATAACTAAGGAGGATAGACCGTACCCTTAGCCGTACTACCCGACTACCCAGGTATCTTCCTGAGTGTTGTTCTCGCTGACACTATAGAAATCCGGCAGTCGATAGGTTTATCTAAAGAGGGCTTCAGGAAATCTAGGCTGATCTGTACACAGGTGCTTTCTAATGCACTACCACTCGAAGGGGTACCAACAGGGGTTACAAGGGTGGCCAACAGATGTGTGCTTAAGAACCACTTGTATTTCCTGCATGTATGAATCCCTCAACTGCGGGTTTATGAGCATAACGACAGATCTTTGTGGCTTAAAGACGCCGGAATACATATCTACCCTGAAAAAAAAAATACCCACAATTTCTGCTAAGGAAAGTGCTCTGATACCACTTGCAAGATACCAGATATATAAAATGTGCAGAATAGAAATAAAATGCTAGAAATGACAGAACAACAGTAAAATATCTAGCATAATCTTCACAATACACAGAAATGATATACGAAATAGCAATAGAAAAGAACTTTGATTCAGAAAGCAATGTTCACAGGCCTCTTCGAGGGGGCAACCTCCAGTCGAGCAACGCTCTATTACAATAATCTCCAAGCTAGGGTTCACATGCCCTCGCCCCTTATTTATACTAAATATGTCTATTAAGAGAAGCATCTAGAGGAAGATCCTTCTAGAAGCGGAAGCTTCTATTAGGTCTTCTTACATCTACCTTATTCTATTTTATTAAAAGGCCTTATTAATATTGACCTTTATTACATCCGAATACATTGATCTACCTATGTGCGGGTTAGGACCTTAACAAATATATTGGAGACAACGTTGATGAAGATTTACAGTGTGAACATGGGTCACTGGGATTTAAGAGTACCAGTAGTACTGTGGGCCAGTAAGATACATGCCTATGACTTTGACATTAAATTCATCAAAGGGAAAATAAAAATAGTGGAATATGCATTATCCAGGAGGCCATCAGTCTATACCATGACAGATGTATTAGATGATTGGAAGGACCATCTTGTGATGGAATACTCAAAAAATTAGTTCGCTTGTCAGGTGATAGATGAACGGGTACATGATGATAACTTTAGGGTCAAAGAAGGCATCATCTACTACAAGGGCCGAATCTTTTTGGTTCTTGAATCAACCTTCAAGGCCAAGATACTACAGGCTTGTCATGACTCACCAGTGGCAGGGCACCAAGGGATTGGAAAGACTTACAGGAAGGTAAGGGAGAGGTTCCCATTGAAGGGCCTCAAAGAGGACGTGATGAGTCACATCAAAGAGTGTACTACTTGTCAAGAGAATAAGGATGAGCACACTCATCCAACATGACTGTTGCAACCTTTACCCATCCCCAAGAATAAATGGGAGATTATCTCTGTTGGCCCTTGGTTATAAAAGTAAGCAAAGATCAAGGAAGAAAAGGAAAAATGTGAACTACGCAGAAGACAAAATGATTGTTATTGGGTCAAAGTGAGAAAAAGAGAAGAAAATATGGAGTGAAGTAAAAGGAAGCAAGTTGTGGGATGAGGAGATTGAGGATGATAGATCAGCAAGGAAGAAGGATCATGGACATCTCAATAAGCGGAAAAATCCACCGTTGGATTCTTTGGAGCACCGCACAAGAAGGAAGGGACGACAGGCTAGCGAAGCTCTGAAAACGTGGGTCAAGTTGACCTAGGTTTTTAGACACCTAGGTTTTTGGTATCTAGGGTTTTGACACCTAGGGTTCAGCCTTAGCATGTCAGTGAGTGATTGTAATGTATAAATAGAGGTCTAAAGGACCTGGGATGGGTTGTTGTCAAGGTGGTGTTATGATTGTTGTGGTTGTCGTTGTCATTGTGTGATCGAGTGAGTAATATTATCTGATGGAGAATTGTTGAGTACGAGATCCTTTTGTACTGTAAGATCTTCAGTTGGGTTCGAAGATCAACCCTGCAACTAGGTGCACAGAGAGGGGAGAGATAGAGAGGAGGAGAAAAAATATCTTCTACCTGAGAACACAAACAAGTATTGTATGCTTCACTTTAATATATTATAAGGCACAGTTATGTGGATGTATCCCTAGAGAGAGGGTGAACCACGTATACCTTGTGTTGTATGTGATTGATGCTATGCTATTTTCCCTTTGATATATTGTTATTGCATTACTGTGTTAGATCTGATAGATAGTTGTGCGGAGTAGAGTTGGACTAGTGAGGGATATATAAATGTTGTGTCGTTCTAGTACTATATCCACTTGGTATTCCCCTTGTTTGTAGACATCTTTGTTCTGCAGCACCCACATAGCTGATTCGGGTGAGACTGCAGCTGCTTTGCAGGTGTTACCAAAAGTGATAGTAGTTAGGGCTTGTTGGTGTGCTCTTGGAGCTGAACCCTGGGTGTGACCTTGTCACAACAAATGGTTCTATTGTCGAGACATAAATATTCTTGAGGAAATGTAAAGGTGGTTTCCATTAAAGACAAAGATTCAGAACTTGATAGAGGATCAAGAAAAAGACTTCGTTGAAGCCCAAAACAAGAACCCTAACCTTAGTATAGAGGATTTTTTAGGAAGATATATCTTCACTGATATACACGAGATTTTCTTTGGAGGAACCCATCAGAAGCTATATGAGTGGTTATATAGGTTAGAAGATACCCTGTTTGAGGTCAGATCTAGGACACCTGTGGTCTGGACGTCAGCGCTAATGAAGAAGGTCAAGAGAGTTGACAACTTTCTTTCAAGAGAAATAGCTCATTGGTTTGATAGCACCATTGGAGGGTACATCACCGAGTTTGTTTTTGAAAGAGTAGATTCATATATCCAAGCCAAGATATATTTCTTCAAGGGACCCAGAGGAAAATTTTTACATTTTTTGAGGTTGAGGATCAAGATGTTATTACATGACAAGAACATCTTGAAGATATAGTAGATTGGTTAGATCTGGAAAAGCTAATGTTCAGGAACTTGGACATATGCAAAGTGGGATAGCATTTAGAGAAGTTCATCTTGCGAACCTATTTAAGAGTAATTATGGGGACGAGGGTTTCTATAGTGGAGAAGAGGTAGATATGACAGACAAAGATAACTCAGAACCCGTTAGGGCGAAGGAAGGGAAATATGAAGAGTCTCACTGACAAGACCCAGAAGCCTTAGGAACCGCACAGACTATTGAAGTAAATACTATTATCCCTCATGTTGATTTAGTAGCATTAAGGAATCAGAGTAATTCAAGCCACCAGAGCATTCAAAGAAATATCACTAGTAGTCCACCACATACTCAGTCAGGAACCCTAGGAAGATCTATGGTAGATGAGATGAGGCTCCCTATTTTTAGGGGAGATGGATCTGAAGATCTTGATCAACACTAGTTCCTCTGTGAATCCGTATGGAATATTAAAAGAACTCAGTTCAACACTACCCTAAGGGATCGTTCATTAAGGTGGTACATGAAACCTGTCCAAGGAATTGCACAGCTTAATCCATTGAATGCGATCAAGAATACATTGATTGTAGAGTTCAAGAAAACCAAATCAAAATCACAATGTATTACAGAACTGAAAGAAATCAAGCAGAGGGTAGTTGAATCTGTTTGAGAATTCGATTAGAGATTCAATACCTTGGTTGGCCGATTGACTTTTCAGATCCTAGATGAGAAAAACAAAGAATGGTTCATTTCTCTCCTCTTACCACACATTATATTTCCTGTAATGAAACAAAATATCACTTCACAGGCTAAGGCACTAGAAATTGCCATGAAGTTAGAGTCAAATATTGAGTCAACTAACTAGTTTGTCTCTACAGGTCGAATATATGAAAAAAGACAAGGGAAAGGATAAAAGAGAAGACATCTGGTGTGTCAGATGCAAATCAAAAGGCCATGACAAGGAACACTACCCCTTATTTCATGAATAGTTGGCCTCTGGAGCTCTAATCCCTTTGAAGCAAGTCACCCTACCCTGGTGCAAGGAATGCAAAAATAGAAATCTCTCTGGTGAGTGTTATTACATGAAAAAATATGTTCAAACACCCACAAATTTGTATTTCACATTATGTAAGTCTATGGGGCATGATGATAGAGATTGTAGGTCTTAAGACGTCATGCACAAAAGGTCAAGAGACATATACAAAATTCAAGGTGAAGTACAACAAGAAGGAAGCACTACGTAGTATAACTCCCCTGGGTAGGAAGCACTATAGAGTAAGAATGTTTGCAAATTTTGAGTTAATTGAGATAGTTGATGACAATTTCCCTTACCCTGTGTTGTTAGGAATTGATTGGGATTTCAATAATTCCACTGTGCCTGATTTAAAGAAAAGACAAATGACTTTTGAAAGAGATGGCCTTAGGTTCATTGCACAGAACCTTTGGATCTAGATAAAGGTCAGTGATACATAGAACCTATCAAAGAAGAAGATCGTGCATATGAACTGGAAAACATATAAAAATTAATAGCCAGACAAAATGATTACATTAATCATATGACCGATGGAAACCTCAACTAGCGAAGTGACAACACATGGTCATCAGATTCAAAATAAGCACCAGAGAACTGACAGAACAAGATGTATGAAGTATCTACAAGGAGATGTGCTAGATTAACCAGAGAATTTCGCTGGATCGGCACAATAGTGAGTAACTTGCCCACTTTTGATGGTCTGGATCCTTTAGAAACCTTCTTGTATGAAGTCTAAACAAGTGTACCAACGCAACAAATATTGTTGGCAATGGATGAGTCCTTGTAAGAAACACCAGCAAGATGGTGGGGAACACACAAAAACATCATTACAATGTCGTACCCTGATGACCACGCAGTTCTCAGCACAAGTAGAAGGCTATGAAGTTTTCTACATAGGTCAAAGTTTCGCAAAGGACAATGTGCGAAGTTGTGAGGAATCCTAGAGAACCATTCCTCAAGAGAAGTGGGAGCACAAATTCATTAACACACTAGACACAACCCCCATCAAATGGTAACTTCCAGTGGAGTTGTGCCTCATCACTACAGATTGGGAAGGTATGACTCAGAAATTTGTAACCACCTTCTTATTTGACAGTCAATATCCTTCAGTAGATCAAGAATTATATATTGTAAGACAAAGTATTCGAGGAGGCCTCTAGCCCCCCTTTAGAAAAATAAGAAGATGAATTGATTGCGCCTCTCCAGAAATGACAAGGTTTTTACAACATCAATGTTGATGAAGACAATGATCGTAGGAAGGTGGACATTGCCGAAATACAAGGCCAAAGAGATGGGAAAGGACCAAGAGTTGACCTACGATTCATTGGATAGACGATCAAGATTAAGTAGATAAAAATTGGAACAGAGAAAACACTGAAGCTTGCAAATGTTGGAGATTATTGGGATGTTTCTACTATTACAAAATAACAGAGTTACTACATGAATATCAGGACTTGTTTCCAACCAAATTCACTGATATGAAGGGCATTAAAGGGCCTATGGGAGAGATGAGAATGCCTTTGAAACAAGATGCAATACCAGTCAAACAGAGACCCTATAGAATGAACCCTAAGTATAAGGAGAAAGTAAATATTTAGCTCGATAGAATGTTGGAAGAAAGAATTATAAAACCTATCAAAGAGTCGGAGTGGATTATCCCTATGGTGGTGCAAGACAAGAAGACATGAGAGATCATGATCTGTGTAGATATCAGGAAGTTGAATGATGTCTTTTTTCATGATCCCTTCCCTACGCCATTCACTGACGAAGTGTTCGATAATGTGGGAGGCCAGGAGGTATATTCTTTTACAGATGGATTTTCAGGATACCTTCAGATCCGGATTGCCAAGGAAGATCGCCATAAGACCATGTTTGCAATAGAATATTGATCCTACCAATATACAGTGATGCCATTTGGATTGAAGAATGCCCCAACCATCTTTTCCAAGTGGTGGTCGAAGCATTCAATGAATTTCTGCAAAAAAATTTAGAAGCATATTTTGATGATTAGACTTTTTTTAGTTTATTGAAAAATCATATTAAATGTCTAAGGTTAATGTTGGAAAAATGTAGGCAGTGTCAAATTTCCTTGAATCTGAAGAAATGCATCTTCTTTTCACCATTTGGAGTGTTTTTAGGTCTTATTGTATGCAAGCATGGATTGTTGGTAGATCCATCTAGAATTGATATTATAGTTTATTTACCCCCTCCTACTTGATCAAACAGTTGCGCACAGGAACAAGGTACATAATTACTGTGACAGAGTACAAGAGCAAGGTGCATAATTACTGCGATAGAGTACTTGAATAGATGGGTCGAAGCAAGAGCAGTTAATGATTGTAGTGAAACTACAACTGTGCACTTCATAACCAGGTTTGGATGCCCAAAGATTCTCATGAATGATCAAGGCACACATTTCATAAAAAAAACAGTAGAAGCCCCGATTGATGAATTTGCAGTCCACCATCCGAAGAGCACACCTTACCATCCCCAAAAAAATGGGACAGTGGAAGCATTCAAAAAGATCTTGGAGACAACGCTAATGAAGATTTGCAGTGTCAACAAGGATGATTGGGATTTAAGAGTGCCAACAATATTGTGGGCCTATAGAACCACTTGCAAGAAACTAACAATGAAGACCCCTTTTAAGTTGGTGTATGGTCTCAAAGTCATTGTCCCAATGGAATATTTGGTACCAAGCCTAAGAATTGTTTCCTTTATAGATATGGATGATATTGGCACTATTCGAGAGAGGCTTGCCCAGTTGGTTGAACTAGAAGAAGACATATTTATTGTAGGATTCCATCAGTAGGTACGGAAGGAAAGAGAGAATGCCTATCATGACAGGCACATCAAGAAGAAGGCATTTAAACAAGGTGACCTCGTACAGGTATATGATCTAGTACTATTTCATCAAACACCCTCGGAAGTTCAGAACGCAATGGCTCGGGCCATATGAGAATTTGGCTGTCATCTTCTAGATCATTTTCAATCCTTTCCTAGATTTTAGATTATGAGGATGTCCTAGGTAGCCATCTTTCACTCCTTTTGAGTCAGTTTTCTGAACCTTTGACTTTTCACGATCCCTTCCTGAAGTGGATTGAGAACTTTCCTCAAAGAATGAATTGGCATGATTTTATCCTTCCCACCTGCCTCGATGAGTTGTAATTTATGGTTTCCAATCATATGATACACTCTTTAACCCATGTTATTTTTGTGCTTAACTTATCATTATTTTGGTTTATGATGAACCATAGAGGCTAGTATTGTGAGACATTGTTAGGATGGTTTCACTGGTCATTTGACTACACCTAGAATAATTTATTTTCACACTTTCATATATGTTTTCTTTCACTTTGAAATGTATGAGCTGGGGGTGATATCAACACCCCGAATGACTGCTAACAACTTTATTTT
>JASDQU010100152.1:80815-91194 GCA_032191745.1 Picea mariana | reverse complement strand
ATTTGGGCCCTCAAAATGGCCCCGGAAGTTAAAACCTGCTAAAAATAGTAAATTGCCAAAATTGCCAGAAAGTCGTTTTGAGCCATTTGGAAAAGGTGGGTGGCCACCGATATCCACCTGGATCAATCCTCCCTCCTTAGGAAGCAATGGTCTCCATTGCGTTGAGTTATCAGGGGAGAGGGAAAATCATTTGTTGAATCTGCATCTTGGTGAGTTGCTTGTCTTGTTGGAGACATCACGCTGCTCAGTTTGTGGAAATCTGTCACGAACCTGTTGCGGTTGAGGCTGCTCAACAATTCGAGATACATGAGAGGATGATGTGCAGAAGGAATATTTGCACTTTGCTGCAGCCTTTTCGACCTACTTCTGTTGGATAGAAGGTGCTTGGGGCAAGGTTATAGTGGTTGCAGTGTCCTTTTGTTCTCCTTTTGAACAGATTGTGAAGAAGCTAAATTTTGCAGTATGATATACTACCTTGTGGCACTTTTTAGGTGTAACAGTAGTCGGAACTACCTCTAGTATTCTGTAGAGATGACCCCCCAAAGTAACAATGACACTACGGGGTCGAGACTCATAAACATCATGGCGTCTCCACATATATGGTTGGCCCAAGAGAACATCACAGACATCCAGTGGGGCAACATCACATAATATCTCATCTTTGAAGGGTTGGATGCCGTATGACAATCGACACTATTGGTTGACATGGAGATCTCATCCTTGTCGAAGCCACCCAGTGTTGTATGGTTGCGGGTGTGGTGTTGTCGACAATCCCAACTATTTGACAACCTCTGCTGAGATGAGGTTCTTCTGGCTTCCGCTATCAACAATAAAATGCAGTGGGGTCCCCTTCACCCACATCTATGAATTAAAAAGGTGCTCCCCCTCTTCAAGATCTGTTGGTTCTTCTGGTTGAATTGATGCGGTCGCGACAATAGCAGTGGGGTCTGCATCAATGATCTGTCCTTTACCATTATTTTTCATAATCAGATTCTGAATTAGGGTTCGGCTCTTTGTCTTTGATCTTGGCCACCAATGACTGTTTTGAGCGACATTCATCAGTGTTGTGCCAGGGGCTTTTGTGGAACTCGCACCATTTTCTAGTGTCCTTCTTTGTCTTCCCGTGACCCTTCTTTTCTTGTGTCTTGGACTGGTTTTCGGGAGACTGCTTGTTAGGGCCGTCTTTTTCATACTTTGGTTGTTGTTTATTTGCAGATCCAAATTCCCGTTTGTTCTGGTGCTTAAATTTCTGCTCAATTTTAACAGCATATCGATAAGCAGCACCAAGTGATGAGATTTTCAGAAAATCCATTTCAGTTTGGATGTATCTGTGTAGAGCCCCATAGTATTTCAGAACCAAATGTCACTCGGAGTCTTTGATACCCAGCTTGGTGTGCAAGGTATGGAAGGTATTGGTGAACTCCATAACTGCTTGGCCCCTCTCTTGCCGCAGTGTGGTCCATCTCATGTACTGGTCCTCATAGTTGCCAACAGGGTAATACTGTTCTTTTACCACATCCACAAAAAAATCCCAAGTGGGATCAACCCCATATATTCCAAACTCCTCTGTGGAACTTTGCTCCCAGTAAGTTTCCCACCAATGTTTGACATGAGGGAGAGCTTTAAGGAGTGCAAAGGAGATATTTTCTTTGTCGAAAAAATTGTGAACAGAGAAATAACCTTCCAGCAGAGTTAACCATTTTTCTAGGGCTTCTGCATCTATCTGTCCTTCAAATACAGGAATATCAAAATTGACTTGCACCTTAAAAGGTGAGGTGCCTCCAAAGTGGCTTCTTGATGAAGATGCGCCTGATGTTATCAGCAGGCATTGAAGGATGTGGGAAAATTCTCCATCATTTCGTCCATCTATTGCATGAGAGCTTGCTCAAGCAACAGATTGATAGGATCATTTGCTCCGTCGTTTTTCTTTTCTTCCGCCATTGAGGGTTTCTTGGGTGTGCGAGAGCAATTGTCTTCAAGAGAGACAAGCTCGAGACCCAACTTTCTATACTCGGACCTCGTTGGGTACATGCACTAAAAAAAACGATTAAGAGCAGCCTTCTCTGATACCACTGATCCAGATTATTTTCAGCACAAAATGAGATCGGAGATATAATAAAGAAATGCACAGAGATATCGCAGATATTCAATTATATAACATAAATTTGTTGGAGATGCAACCATAAACACAAATATACGGTAATACACAATTTCTATTAATGAAATAAATGTATAGAGACTGTAAAAATACAGAGTGGAAGACTCGTTAGAATGGTGGCAGCTTATCTTTGAGAAGAGATGTGACGACTACTCGCATTCGCAAGAATATGATTACAATGAGGCTCTAAAGGTCTTTTTACAATAAGAAGGAATACCAAAAACCCTAGACATCCAAAAACATAACCTTGGGAGATGAAGCGCCAAAAGTCATGTGGGCCCCGTTTGGGTAAGTGAGTACATCAACTTCCCGGGGTCGTAACTTTTGCATACGATCTCCGTTTTAGGCGTGTGATAGCTCGTTGGAAAGGTATCATCGAGGAGATTAATTTTGGGGGCTCAATTACATCTTCGACTATCATTGAGAACCTTGATCTAGAAAAACCTTCATTTGGGCCCTCAAAATGGCCCCGAAAGTTAAAACCTGCTAAAAATAGTAAATTGCCAAAATTGTCAAAAAGTTGTTTTGAGCCATTTGGAAAAGGTGGGTGGCCACCGATATCCACCTGGATCAATGAAGCATACTAACTGTAGATATGGAATTTTGATTTTCCAACCACCATTAGCCTGAAATTGTTAAGTTAAATACCCTAACCTCTGCTCTAATTCTACTCAACCATTGAAAAGAGAGAAATTTGAATTTGAAGCAGTAAATTATTCTTGGTTTGCTTGAAATCTTCTAAAAAAATAAAAGGAAAAAGGAAGAAATCCTACCTCTACATCATGCGTACAGGCAAAGGCCCTTTGGAGGAATTGTCTGGTGAGAATATGAATTATCTCATGAGACACAAAATTGTTGACAACATTCAAATAAAAATTTGAATATTGTTGACAACTTTCAAAATATTGTTGACAACATTCAAATAAAAATTAACAGAGTGAATCTATTAAAAAATATGGTGGCATGCTTGGACCATTTCACCTGTATTTGTTTGAGGTATTTCTTGAGCATTATGTTGTTCCAGTACCAAGGTTCATTTGCTCCTGTACATAGACAGGGAAACACTTGATTTTTGTTCAGCCTCGACATATAGTAGGTAGACCACCTTTTTCAAGTCCTACGGTAATGTCATTTTTTTCTAGAAAGGTAATGTTATGACATGTTTTAGTCATTTTCAAGAGATTGTGACCATTTGGTCATTAAAAAGAAGTTGGTTGAATATTTCAATGTTCATTCTGACATTACAATGAGCTCCATAAATTCTAAATGTTTCTACATAACCCTTACTTGTTTCCACCATCCATGGTTGCAGTAGTGGGTGGTGGAAGCTCTAGAGAAATCGAAATTCAAAGTAGTAAATTATCCTACTCATCCATTTAAAAGAGATAAATCGAAATTCAAAGCAAAAAATTATCGTACTCTAGAGAAATCAAAATTCGAAGTAGTAAATTATTCTACTCGTCCATTTAAAATAGAAGATAGAGAAATCGAATTTCTAAGAAGTAAATCTTTTTTTTCTTGAAATATTAAATAAAAAAAAAAAGGCAGAAAGCTTATCTATACATCATGCATACAGCGAAAGGCACTTTGGAGGAATTATCTCATGAGAATAGAAATCATGTCATGATCTTTGATTTAAATATTTCAAAAAGAGATACATTATGTAATAACTGCAACAACAAGTCTTGAAGAAGGGAAAATGAGGTAAGCACCTTGTAATGTTTTTTTCCAAAGTCAAGAAATCTACTGAAAATATATATCTCAAAATGAGAAAATATGAAAATATATATTCCAAAACAAGAAAGCTTTTAAGAAATGTAGTTATGCAGACTAGTGCGAAGTCTGAGAGAAATGGACGGACACTGATTTGCAAGAAATGGATGTTGGAAACATTGGTTGGAAGCCATGAGAAGTCGAAGAGAAATGGATAGATTTTGATTTGCAGGAAATAGATGTTGGAAACATTGGTTGGAAGCCATTAGAAGTCAGAGAGAAATGGATAGATAAATGGACGAACGTTGATTTGTAGGAAATGGACGCTAGAAACATTGGTTGGAAGCCATGAGAAGTCATAGATAATTGAACAGAGGAAAGGAAGAAATAGAGGAAAATCTTGGTTGGAAGCTAGGAGGAAGGGCTGGACAAAGCCACCTAAGCATGCATGCTAGTGTATATGTGGCAACTGAAGAGAAGTCGGGCTATGGGATGATGGTTCAGGGAAATCTTAGTATATGGAATACTAACAAAAAATATTAGTTAACTAATGCTATCTTTGGTGATAGCATTAGTTCACTTCAAAACATGTACAACTTAGTACATCGTACTTTCCTAAGTTTAAAACTCCTTCCTCCTCACTTGCCTCGGTATGAGGCCAAATAAGACTCTCAAGTTTTCTATTGGTTAAAACAAATAGTGTAGGTATTTGATAGGATGAGCAAAAGTATAAATGAAATAAAGACTAAATACTTAGAGTTAAAATTCTTAGTTTGTGTGAGAGGCTAATGAAAAACGGAAAACCCTTTCCAATAGTCCCTATTGCAAGGACTAATAAGAGAGGTAGATTTTGCCACATATCTTATACATTTTTATTGAAGAAAAAAATTATAATTTCAATTTTGTTATAAAATGAAAATCACATTCATTAAATAAATTTTATTTTGAGGCACTTTTTGGATTTTGCATTCAACAAGTGTCTACTTGAGTAAACTTTTAAGGAGATAAGTCAAAAATATGAATAATAGTTTTCTTTCATTCCCTCCAAAACTATTTATCCTTATGATTGACATCATCATCTTGAATCCTATTGGTTCTTTTAAAGTTAATGTTGATTGAATATTTTTTTGTTTTAAAACCCATTTTTTACTTGAAAAATTCTCCAATCTTTTAGGTGTTTAAAGCACAATACAAATATAAGGTTTTAGGTGTTCAAAGCACAATACAAATATAAGCCAGTACGAGTATATACTAGGCTTACAATATTAAAATTACATAATTAATGTACATGTCATTTCTCGTCCATTGCAAATAATCATTAATCTTTCCCTTTTTCCCTCTTTTTTTAAACTTCTTTCCACCTTGCCAAAGAAGGAGACATAGTAACTAATTGTGAGTAAAAAGGTAGAAGTTTAGGATTCTTAAAAGGAACTAGTTCCTTATCTAAATTAGAGACATCAATTTCATAATGTATTCTCACTCCACCTAGAGGGGCTTCACCTACCATTATCTCCCATGAGGAGGAAAGCCCTGTATCCAGTCCTTCGACTTTGTCCCACCAAAAGAAGTGAATTCCCACATCAACACATTCAATTGCTAATCACCTTATTATGATCAATATTAGTATGCAGTTTGTTGATTTACCTCATTTGGATCACCATTAATATTTTAACTTGATTTCTCTAGAAAATTCCATCTTTTTGGTTTTTATTTGGTCCCTTTTTTCCTAGGTGGATGACCCCAAGCATGTGGAAAAGTATGTTGTAAATGTCACAAAAGATGACATATCTTTCACTTGAAGGTTGTATTCTTACAATCCAAGGTCCGTCTGTATTTAAATTATTTCCATTTATCATTTTGTCCATGCAATATCCCACTTTTTACTTGTGGAAATATTTGTGATTAAATTGTTAAATAGTTTGTGTAGATATTTTATTTTATCTTACACTAACACCATGGGGTAGATATACCATGGTGATGTGAATAGTGTAAACCTTTTTATTTTTCAATTAATAAGGAAGATCAGGACTAGCTGAGCTTGAGCACCTATAGGGGATATGATACCACAAGAGGGGAAAGGTGAGGGTGTCTAAGGGGGTTTATGCCTAAAAACATCTACCTTATGTTACCTTGAACCTTCACCCATTTCAAAATCTAATTTGAAAAGTTAAAATAGGTTACAAGGACTGGAGGAAACACATTCCTCAATCTAATCTATCATTCCCTAAAAACTAGCAAGTTATCTTCCCTACATTCTTGAAACTAGGAAAAGAGTGGAATTAGAATTCTCTTGCTATCATGCATACATGGAAAATTCGAATGGAGAGAAGGAGGTTGTTGAAAAAAGGTAGGAGGAAAGTTGTTAGAGAGTGAAACAACAAAAAATGAGAGCCAAGACCATATAGAATAGACTGGCCATGAAATGAAGATTTTAGATTTTTAAACTATGCCAAGAAACAAATGAGATTCTGCATAAGTTTGAGATATCAGCCTGGACCTTTCTATGCACATACTAAATAGCATTGATATCAGCCTAGACCTTTCTATGCACATACTAAATAGCACTAAAGAGAGGATTTTCTAAGGTACTATGCATGAGAAAAAGAGGTACTCTTTGTGTTATGTGGGGTAGGTAATGTGGGTGCCTAAGAGATGGTCTTTCCTCAAGAAGCCCAACTGCAAAAATATCTTAGTTGGACATGTTTTAATTTGAAATTCAGAGTTTTTTCTTGTCCTACTTTTTCCTGGTGGTATCATACCCCAGTTAGGGGGTGGTGTCCACATTGGACTACCTATGATTGTGTGGAAATCATTGGCTCAATTGGTTGTTGGCCTCCAAATTCCAAACACATAAGTTTCATCTCTATCTATTTTTTTATTTTTTTTAAAAAATGTATAGTTAAAAGAGAGAATTCATGTATAACTTTGTTATGGAGTTTTATATAAAATTGCTTCTAAAATTTTAGGAAAGGTTTTGTTTTTACTTTTTCAAAGCTATTCCTTGTTTCTAAGAATCCGTGTAGATCATTATTTTACAATTTTTTTTATTCAAATGCTAAATAAACTCATCTCTGTGGTAGGAAATTGTTTGATTGAATTAGTAAAGATCATTCGTTGAGTTTATTCAAGGAAAACATAAATACACCAATTTAAGTTTCAATTATTCCCTCATGCTCGGCTTGGTTTGGATCAATCATCCATTGCTAATTTTCCCACTGCATCAGATATCATTGATGACCTACTTTCATTGACTTGTCCCCACTTGGGTGCAATTCTTGCCAACTATGCATGGAAATTGTTAGTGGAATTTTATACCTTTAGAATAGGATATTGTCCTTTTCATAAAAATACAAAATAACCAACTATGGTTTGTTAATTGTCGGGTTTCACTATTGCATTATAGTTTTAGTTAAATTTTGAATATATAGGACGAATGATAGGAAGAGCTTGAGGTCTGAGTGTTTTAAAGTGATTGGTTGGTTACATTCTATCAACACCAATTGGTTGGTTGGTTACATGCTATTGCATCCTTGTGAATGTGTGTATGTGCTTATTGTATTGCCCCTTAATTGCCATGTTATGATGGAATGAGAGGTTCCAATAAATTGCTTATAAAATGAAAAAAATAAATTTGAACAAATTCTTGGATGTTGGGCCTTATAAGATCTCTACAACTCACAATAGGATGGATTTATTTCCAATCTGTCTTAGACAATAAAACCATTGCAAGAAATTCCATTTGTCAGCATGATTCTGGAAAGTGTTGTTTTCTTTTTTTTCCTCAAGTACAGAGGGTCATCCTATGAAGCGAGTGTGTAGTACCATGTGCAGGATGAGTTTAGGATTGTTCAAGGTTTATCCTCACAAATATTTGTCAAGATCCATGTGGGAATATATATTATTAATTTATTATGGTATTTGTAAGGGAGTCAACATCTGTATCAATTTTTGAGCCCATTTCAAACCTGCATTGATGATTATTGATCACAAAGACTGGGAATTATGGAAAATTTGCAGTCGATTTTCTAATAAAGGGAAATTCATGGTGTTTTCCATACATATAATGCAAAATTATATCCTAGTTTGAAAATGTGAATAAAATGCAAACTTGTATCCAAGAATCATATTGAATAGTAGTCAATCTAGTTTCTAAAATATTTCTAGTTGTTGAAAGTTGTTTTGCGGTGCCCAAAATCTGTTGAAAAGTTTTAAGCAATTTCCAATGTACAAACAAGATCTACCTACCCTAGGGACGCTTTCAGGTGTATGTACATTTCCAATGGATCCGTTCATGCATCCAAATGATCTATGAAATGAACTCCAAAACTGTGAAACATATCGAGGCTAGTACCAAAGAGACAAAGACACTCTCAATGTGTGTTGGAGAACATCTGAACCTAATGTGTTGAGAATCTGATTGCATTTATTGGCCAACAATGATTTGAAACCATGTTTCAATGAAATCAACTCTTGGTTTCTCATGATTTTTGTTTCTTTGGTTGCATTAGAAAGTTCTATTTTGAAAATATTATCATCTTTCTCCCTATCATCGACCACATCCAAGATTTTTGGTTCATCAACAATGTCTTGAAAACATTCTTCCTCTATACAATGATTGTGTTTCCATGGTGAAGTTGCAAATATGAATTGTGGTTGAACATTTGTTGGGAACTACAAATATGACTTTTTTTGTTCTTCAACAACTTCATTATCTTCAGAAATAACACATATTATCAATGGATCTTCTCGTTTCAAATGCCCTTCTTTTGATGCTTGGAGGATATCTTCTTCTATAAAATTTCTTTCATATGAAACAATCAACATCATAAAAGTATGATATAAAGTGACGACTCTTACCAATATTTATGTTCATACAATTTAGACATTGTTCTTGTGGCTTGATGTAAATTGGTTGCGCCATTTGATAATTTGTTGCAACATTTTCATCGTGATTACATTGAATGAAATCCTCGTGCTCATATTTGAACTCATTATGATCATTTCTCTCAAATTGAGCACATGAGAGGTCAAAGGTTTCCTCCAATGGAGCATGTGGAGGTGTTACAAGGAAAATCTCTCTATGGCTAGGGGTAAACCACAAGAGATGGAACAACACCCAGAAATCAACTCTAATCTCAAGTATGCTATATAAATGAAATTCTAACAAGACAAGGCTGAAATCCTACCTCATCCGGGCGTTCGAAGAAGACCACCATTGAGCATGAGACCCAAAGCTTTATACTTACAAATTGTCCTCAACAACCAAGATACGCAAGCATATGGTGATAATATATGATGTCAGCATATAAATTAGCATAATCCATTAACATACATGAAAAATACACCTATGGAATAGTAATTCAAATATTTGCAAGATATCAATTGGACGAGAAAAGAGTATTTCTATTAAAATAATCGACAGAAGTACATAGGTGCCAAACTTCTGTAATGACACATATCGAAACCGAGAAACTAAGTCCCTCCAGTTGGGCCTCCACTTCAATCATCGAGAAGGGAAAGCTCGTATATAGGAGTCAATGAGGTTCTCCATCAAAAAGAAGTAAGAGCTTAGGGGTTGAACACAAGAAGTTTAGACTTTCAAGGACAAAGGGGTGCAGACTCAATATGAAGTGAAATTTCTCAAGAGCATATTTTATCTTAAATTTGAATTTTTTAATTATATTTAAGGCTTGGATATGGCTCAATTTGTAGCCTCCAAATGGAACTGAAGGGTTGATTCAGAGTGTTTCTAGTATATGTAAGGTCAAGGATCATAGATCTCATGACATGGCATGGAAACCCAACACAATTTTTAATTTTTGAGCAACAAAGCCAATGTACACAGGATGTAGTGGATAACCCTGCATATACGTTTGTTGTATAACTGATAGGGTGTGTATATGTATAAAAATGTGCATTTTTGGATTTGGAGTGAACAAAAAGGGGACTTCAATTCTACAGAGGGAAATGGAAGTCCATCTAAGCAGGCTGCATGGAGTGAGGAAAACTTTGTTGTAACAGATGCCCCCTAATGTGTGAGGTCAAAGGACTATCTTTGATGGCCGAAACACATTATAATTCCCATAAGTGGATTAATGAAGACTCAGTTGGAAGTACTAGTTACTCATGAGAATATTACAATCCATAATAAATTTGTACATATGGCTTCCAATCTGAATTACACTGCAGATCCATGTGGAAATATATCAAATAGATGTTCATGGCCATGAATGGGCAATACAAAGTGGAAATATGCCATAGGCTGTCGTAGTCACAAACAAGACACAATGGAGTGCAGTCTCAAAATCAACTGAAGATATATGTATACAACAGAGCACAATCTGATCTCCCATTATCATTGAAGTCATATAGGTATTGGTCCAATGAAAAACAACAACGTATAAGGAATTTTTCTACTGTAAGCTGGAGGTCTTCTGCAAGATACTAGATATATAAAATATGCAGAACAAAAATGAAATGCTAGAAATGGCAGAATAACAGTAAAATA
>JASDQU010100152.1:34754-74137 GCA_032191745.1 Picea mariana | reverse complement strand
TCCTATAGGTCCTAGACATGGAGTACCAAGAGACAAATTGGCTTGAGCATGGCCCTATAGGGCCCATATTTTCATTCTTCAGCACCTCACTACTGGCCAATATGAAGAGCCAATTAATAGAGTGTAAATAGGAGGGTAAAAGGAATTATGGATTTGCCTCCATCTTGTGTAGCTTATTTTTTGAGCGGGTTCCGGGCTTGGGACCTAGAGCTAAGATTCTCTCAATAGGACCTTTCAATCCAACCATGGCATGGTGGACCAAGGTGATGAGGCGGCAGAGAGGAGGTAGGGTGTTGACAACTCTACAAAGAGGACTTTTTGTATAATTAGGACAAAAATATTTTGGATGGTGGTTGAGTATTGAATAGAAATTTGTGTGCCATAGATGTGGGTCCATGACGGCTAGAGGGCTTCCCTCAACATTGACAGAGGAACCAGGGAGACGAAACGATGGGAGGAGAGGCCGAGAGGGTGTTACAAAAAGTGCATGGAAACTTGTCACATTTGACACACATGATACCATGGTTCAGGTAGAGGATCTATATGAATCCATGCAGTGATAGGTTTTTGGTGTACCCAGGGCATGGGAACAACTCTTTCAGTGTCTTGAAAATGCCATGGTTTTCTACCATGACACACATCCGGCTCCACAGGTGTAGATGTCATGGGATATTATGATACAGGTCGGATATGTATATGAGGGTGTTAGCCCCATTTTGTACTATAAACACCATATTTTTTGAAATATATAAAAGGAATCTTTAGCGTTACTTATATTTTTCAATGTGTACATTGATTAGATGTTTTGGTTGCTTTTAAATATGTGACAAATTCCAATCTAAAACATAGTTAGAATAAGCATCAGATACATAATTAGAACTTCTAGGAATATGATAATATGTAATAAAATCAAAATGTCRTTCTAAAAGACGTACCTGTAGGAATCGTCGGAGTAAAGAAGGATTACGCATGTGGTAAYGATTGTTCGGTAACAGCCATTCAACTAACGCATTACTAACTGGGAATCCAGGTGAACTTCTAATGTACGGATGGCATGTGAGATAGAATCATGTAAAAGTTCTATAACATYGATATATTCAGCCACATTGTTCGTGGATGGCCCTAGGCATATGCCTCCTAAAGACACAAATAGACCCTTGGGTGAATAAATCACCCAAGCGGTGGAAGCCAAGTTCCCTATGTGATGACTGGCCCCGTCTGCGAATCTTAGGTAGACTTGTGACTTCGTTGACATTTTTCAACCAAGTGAAAACTCGATAAGAAACTCAAAGACAAAAAATAAAAAGATATATACACTAAATTACATTAGTATACAAAGAGCTCCGCCTAATCTTGGGGCTCAAGCATAGTATCATTTCAAGTAGAGCCCATTTCAAAGCTTGACCATCTTATTCCCTTCACAATATTCCAACTCAAAGGATCCTTTTTCTAGCACACTTTGCATGATGTAAGTCTCGTGCCACATGGGTTTAAACTTGCCTGCCCCCAATGGTTCTTTGGCTTGATCATACAAGAGGAACTAGTCACCCTCAGCATACAACTGAGGACAACTAGACTTATCATATTGAACCTTGACACATGGTTTGTTTGGGTCGATAGCCATAGAGGCATCTCGATGTTGCGCATCAATA
Source organism: Picea mariana (assembly GCA_032191745.1). NCBI lineage: Eukaryota > Viridiplantae > Streptophyta > Pinopsida > Pinales > Pinaceae > Picea > Picea mariana. The sequence goes on along the minus strand of JASDQU010100152.1, from coordinate 72,485 downwards.
CTCTCTTGGTGTACAAGGCATCGTTCAAGATCGGAAGTGTTAGGTAGGAGCGCGACTAATAACTTAAGAGAAGGGATTTCACATTCAATGGGTAATATTGACTCCACACCATGTACTAACTGGAAAGGGGAAAATCCGGTGGCAGTCTCGATCGAGGTTCGATATGCCCAAAGTGCATAATATAGCATGATGTGTCAGTCGGACTTACTTTGATTGATAGTTTTTTGATAAATGGTCTTGAGAGAGTTGTTCTCTACTTGTCCATTTACTTGGGGATAATAAGGAGAAGAGTGACCATTCTTAAACCCCAATTTAGCTGTTATTTCTTCAATCATCTCATTCTGAAAGTGATTTCCATGGTCAGTGACAATGTCACTCAGGATACTGAATCGGGTGATAATCTTTTTGAATATGAATAAGGTTACAGTCTTCCCATCGGATTTAATTATAGGCATGGCCTCAACCCACTGATTAAAGTAGTCGACGACCACGATAATGTGTTGATGCCCCCCAGCTTGCAATCAATGAAGTCCACGCCCCAATCAGTGAAGGGACTGTTGATAATAATTGGGTGAAGAGGGGATGGATGCAAGCACATTTTTCGAGTGATAGAGGTAACACTTCTTAAATCCTTCAATACAATCCTTAAATATAGTAGGCTAGAAATAACCGGCTCACAAAATGTTTTGGGATGTCGCAAGCCCGGATAAATTACCACCACAAGCCCCACTATGGAAATCATTTAGGATAGACTCGACCTCTCCAGGAGTTAATAAATGGTTCAAGATATCATCTATTCCTCGGTGATACAAAGTGTCATCGACAATAGTATATTTCTTGTCATGCTATCTTATACACCATCGATCATCTCATGAGAGATGCTGAGGGAACTTCAAAGACTGAAGATAGAGCACGATGTCTCCATACCGGGGGTCATACGATGATGTGTTTTTCCAAAAACAAATTGACATGGATAACGTCCTCATTTAATCGTGGGAAATCAGATATCAACTCTGCAAATACTAGGGACTTCTTGGATTTAGCGGAAGGGAATTCGAGATCAAACTCCTACAAAATGACATTCCATTTATTATATTTCCATCCTATGATATGATATGTGATATGTGTAGTGTAGTGTAGTGTAGTAAAGTTTGACTAAGATAATAAATAACGTGCTTGTGGAGCTCGTCATCCTCCTGAACTAGAACCATACCAATCGTATCGTATTTTGAAAGCTTTCGCAGAGGTGTTGAAACCAAATATTTCTTCAAAGCATCAAAGGAATCCTGGGCTTGCTCATCCCAGATAAAAGGGGTTTCCTTCTTCAAAAGACCAAATAAGAGGAAAGGGGCCCTGCATCCCAACTTAAGAGGACGAGGATACAAGAATGAAACCTTTAGTGATAGTAGCATAGTTCACTATAAACCTACGAAGAAAGAGTTGTCTAATTGTGTGCGGGGGAGGAAACTAAAGTATTGCCTCAACCTTAAGTGGATCTACCATGATCCTAGTCTCAGAAACTAGAATACCTAACAAACGACTAGACTTAGTGCAAAAGATGCATTTATGAGGGTTTAATCAGATCCTATAATAAAAACATCTTTCGAAAACAAGCGAAAGGTGGATAACATGATCCACTCTCTTGCAAGAGTGAGGAGCAAGATCATCAAGCTAAGCTTCAACTATGTGCTTAAGATCATGAAACATGAAAGTCATGGCATGTTGAAAAGTTTCTCCGGTGTTGCAAAAGTTCCCCAAGGACAAATAAATGTTGTCTTGTGTTGATCCTCAGGTTTAATTTGAATTTGATTATATCTTGAAAATCTGTCCATGAAAGAAAATACTTCGCTTCCCACACACTCGTCAAGAATATGATTGATGAAAGGTGTGGGGAATTTGCATTTCAGACAAGCCTTCTTTAGGTCACGAAAATCCAGACATACACGGATGGTTCCTTTCTTCTTATGTACAGGAACGGGGTTGGATACCCAATATGTTAAAGGAACCGGGTAGATGAAGCCAACATTAAGTAGCTTCTCCACCTCTACCTTAATAGCAGGGGACTTTTGAGGGTTGAAAACTATAAGACATTTCTGAAAAGGTTTAGCATCTGGATACATTTTAATTTCATGTTTGACAATACGAGGGTCGATCCCTAGCATCTCTTCATAGGACCAAGTAAAGATGTCTCAAACCAAATAATCTGCATTGATATTTACATTTTCAGCCTTACCAGGGGTATGAGAGATGTCGATTTGGATGGTAGGAGAAATACTCACCATATTTCCTTCAGCATAAATGGCATGCATATCTAGTGGAACTATGGTGTGACCGACTATGTCACTCAAGGTATATCGAAAGTCATCTTGTTTGATTCTTTCAAGCTCTGGGAGAAAATAGGAACGATGATGCATATCATCCCAAGGTTTGTCGGGAGAATTCATGGCTTCGATGATGGCTTCATCCAAAGGCAAAGTCCCACCGAGGCAATCATGTGAACAAGACAATGAGGTGGCCCACATGGGCCTAGAAACGAGATCCTCCTCATCCGTCGACGAGGGAACAAGATCGGGATAAGCGAAAAAGTCAAGAACAACTTTATACACAATCTCTCTTGTCAATAAAGACATGGCCATCCCAGCATGCAAGTGTCCTTCCCAAGACAGTGTCAGGGAAGGTAGGGTCCATAGATCATCAAGATAAGACATGCAAAAATTAATGAACCTCCAAGTTGAGACAGTCCTACTGGACATGGCATAAACTTGATGGGTTGGTGCTGAGAAGTCAAAAGTACCCATAAGGGAAGAAAACATTCCAAGACCAATATTCTCGGTTGGAGGTCAATAATTGTTGATCATAGGGATCGACTATCCAAGAGATGCATTAGGACTAAGGTATGCAAAGGATAACTGATCGATCATTACAATATTCCCTTCATGAGGAAAATAAGGAGTACGGAAAATGGACGATACAACGATGATCATAGAATAAGTCCAATTGCAACCTAGAAACATGTTATAATAAAGAGGCACATCCACTACCTCTACTTCCACCTCTACCGTCTTCCCGCCTAATTGGACCGGAAAGGAAGGAAAAATACCATGGGGGAAGAAGGAATTACCATCAAAAGTAGTCAACATGTTCGATTATTTGGAAAGGGTCAGAGAACCGGGAGCTTTCCAAAAAATCAGGGACATCACCCACTTAGCAGCGCCTTCATCAACAACTGCACGTTTTATGGTATACTTTGAATAATCCACATGGTAAGGCAAGCAATGCTTAACATCTGTGACGTCAAACTTGATAAGCTTCGAGCCACTAGGTTCTAGAGCTCCTAGAGTAGAGAGTAAGGCATTCCTCTATGAAGGACATGTCTGGAGTACCTCCAAAGTTGACATAGCACAAGGGATTTTTCCCATGTCCTCAACAATAGAGTAGTTTTGGGTGGATCTAGCATTTGGATTATGGGTAGAGTGCTTGAGTACTCCTTTCGGAATATGAGGTTGTCTCTCTAGTTTCACAATCTGTAAATTCATCTCTAGGGGAGGAGGAGGAGATTCTAGACCAGGAATAGTTTGTTTAGAACTATAGTCTCGAGATCGAGTGGCTATATCAATTTTTGCATCGACCATATTGATACATAGACGGTCGCCATCTTGTGACTGTTGGTTTTGACTAGCCATGTTTCCGACATTTGAGGAGCTCGAGGCTAAGTGTTGATTGCGTGGGAATGGATTCATCAATACAACAGGCTATTGAGATAAAATCCTCGCAGCTTCTGCAAGTTTGGGGAACCAATAGTTAAGGTGATCATATGTGAAAATCTTAGAGGGAAACTTCACCTCACGTTTTTCTCATTTTCCCTCTCTAGCACTATTACCTATCTTCTCAATATTGTCCTTGGATTTATTACCATTTTTCCCACCCTTACAGTGATTACATCCTTTCTTCTTATTCCCTCCTGGTGGTTGGTTACCATTCAATTTGGTCGACGATTTCACTGAGTGTACATCCATTGAATGAGTGGTATTAGAGGATAAAAACGAAGTTTTTCTTCCTACAGACTATTTTGAAGACAACTCTTTTATCTGGTTTGTCACCGAGTCTGTGGAATTTACATTGGTGGAGCCTACAATGCCATCATAATGAGGTCTGGTCTTTTGTCTAAGGTTGTAAGTAGACCACGACACCTCAAGAAGGAGGTGTTATAGCATCCCAGACTGAGCATATATCAAATCTAATTGTTGGGCTCTAAAGATAACTTCTTCCTCATTAGTAACCCCAAAAGTAGAAACGTCCTTCGATTTAGGAGGATGTAAGGACTTATCAAACCATTATAACATAAACGTCAGGGGTATATGGGTCTTAATCAATCTCTTCCATCTACGCCACTCCTGGATATGGTCTGAGATAACATGTCCTTGTGGACATCGATGGAGTAAGAAAGTTTGCATATTTTGAGGTAATTGAGATAGTTGATAACAACTGCCCTTACCCTACACTGTTAGGAATTGATTGGGATTTCAATAATTCCACTGTTGTTGATTTAAAGAAAATACAAATGAATTTTGAAAGAGATGGCCTTAGGTTCATTGCTACTTTGGATCTAGATGAAGGTCATTGCACAAAAAGGGGAAGACTCACTATGCACAAGAGATTCACAAGATCATTAACAAAAATAGTAAGGTGTTTGGACCTATTCCACCAGGTGTGCCACCTCATAGGGGAGTTGCGCATATAATTGATTTAGAGGAAGGAGAAAAACCAGTCATCAACATGCCTTACAGACACCCAAATAAGTACAAGGATGGAACAGAGAAGGCAATCAAAGAGCTCTTGGATATGGGGCACATCAATCAAAGTTCCAGCCCTTTTTCCTCTTTAGTGGTGTTGGTCAAGAAGAAGGATGGAACCATGCACATGTGCATTGACTTCAGAGAAATAAGCAAGAAAAAAATCAAATACAAGTATCCCATACCAAGGATTGACGAGTTACTGGATGAGCTTCATGGGGCTGTCTATTTCACCAAAATTGGCATGCGCTCTAGCTACCATCAAATCAAGATGAGGGAGGAGGACATCCCAAAAACTGCTTTTAGGTGTCACCATGGACACTATGAGTTCTTACTGATGCCATTTGTCATAACCAATGCCCTCGCTATAATGTATGAACCATGTCTTCAACAAAGAGTTAAGGAAGCATCTTCTTGTTTTCTTTGATGACTTGTTAATCTATAGCAAGACATGGGAGGAACACCTTTAACATGTGGAGTAGATATTGACTATCATGGACGATCATTCATTGTATGCAAAGGAGTCCAAATGTGAATTTGGAATGACAGAGGTCCCTTACTTGGGACATATTATTGGGGTTAAATGGGTATAGGTGCACGAGGAGAAAATTCAGACCATAGTTGAATGGCCCACGCCCAAAACCCTTACAGAGTTGAGGGTATTTAAGGGCATATACGGCTATTATAGGAGATTCATCAAAGGGTTCTCCCAATTGTGTGCACCCTTGACCGATCTAACAAAGAAAGCGACCTTCAGATGGAGTGAATAGGCCCAAGCCACCTTCGACAAAATGAAGTAAGTAATGAGCACGTGCATTGTGTTGGCACTACCATATTTTGGTCAAACTTTCACCTTGCAGTGTGATGCCTCTGAAGAAGGCATTGTGGTTGTATTGATAAAGAATAGGCACCCTCTTTCCAATGAAAGTTGAAATCTCAGGGGCCCTAAGTTACTTTACACTATCTATGACAAAGAGATTTTGGCCATCATGCATGGCTTGGCTAAATTCCGGTAATACATAGTTAGTGATAGATTTATGGTAAAATCATATCACAATAGCCTTAAGTACTTTTGGGAGAAGAGATGAAAGACAACAGAAGTGGGTTAGTAAGATACATGCCTATGACTTTGACATTGAATTCATCAAAGGGAAAAACAATGTAGTGGCAGATGCATTATCTAGGAGGCCATCAATCTATGCCATGACAGATATATTAGTTGATTAGAAGGACCACTTTGTGATGGAATACTCAAAAAATTAGTTTGCTTGTTAGGTGATAGATGGATGGGTATAGGATGATAACTTCAGGGTCATAGAGGGAATCATCTACTACAAGGGTCAAATCTTTTTGGTTCCTGAATCAATCTTCAATATGGGACCTGATGAGATATTGAGAAGGTGTGTTATGAAGGAAGAGTGACCATTGATCATCATAGAATCTCATGAAGGCATCCTAGGAGGACATTATGCAGGGAAAGCAACTGCGTAGAAGGTTCTTAGAGCTGGCCTTTAGTGGCCTACCTTACACAAAGATGCCACGGACTTTTACAAAGCCTGCGATGTATGCCAAAGAGTTGGGAAACCATTCAAAGAGATGAAATTCCATTAGCACCACAACTGACCCTACAAGAACTTGAGAAATAAGCTATTGACTTTGTGGTACCTATAAACCCACCAGGGAAGCGCACAAGAGCAAGGTACATAATTACTGTGACAGAGTATTTGACTAGATGAGCCAAATCAAGAGCAGTTAAGGACTGTAGTGCAACTACAACTGCGCGCTTCATATTTGATGACATCATAACCAAGTTTGGATTCCCAAAGATCCTCATGAGCGATCAAGACACACATTTCATAAATAAAATATTTGAAGCCCTGACTAAGGAATTTGCAGTCCACCATCAGAAGAGCATGCCTTACCATCCCTAAGAAAATGGGACAGTGGAAGCATTCAACAAGATCTTTGAGACAGTGATAATGAATATTTGCAGTGTGAACATGGATGATTGAGATTTAAGAGTACCAGCAGTACTGTGGGCTAGTAAGATACATGCCTATGACTTTGAAATTGAATTCATCAAAGGAAAAAACAACATAGTGGAAGATGCATTATCCAAGAGGCCATCAGTCTATGTCATGACAGATCTATTAATTGATTGGAAGTACCATCATGTGATGGAATACTCAAAAAATCAATTCTCTTGTCAGGTGATAGATGGACGGGTACAGGATAATAACTTCAGATTCATAGAGGGAATCATCTACTACAAGAGCCGAATCTTTTTGGTTCCTGAATAAACCTTCAAGGTGAAGATACTACAGGCTTGTCATGACTCACCAGTGGCAGGGCACCAATGGATTGGAAATACCTAAAGGCAGGTAAGGGAGAGGTTCTCATGGAAGGGCCTCAAAGAGGATGTGATGAGTCACATCAAGGAGTGTACTACTTGTTAAGAGAATAAGGATGAGCACACTCATCCAGTAGCCTTGGGCCTGTTCACTCCATCTGAAGGCTACTGGATGAGTGTGCTCNGGCAGGGCACCAATGGATTGGAAATACCTAAAGGAAGGTAAGGGAGAGGTTCTCATGGAAGGGCCTCAAAGAGGATGTGATGAGTCACATCAAGGAGTGTACTACTTGTTAAGAGAATAAGGATGAGCACACTCATCCAGTAGCCTTCAGATGGAGTGAACAGGCCCAAGCCACCTTTGATAAAAGAAAGGGGCCTTCAAAAAGAGACACCCTTGACCGATCTAACAAAGAAAGGGGCCTTCAAAAAGAGACACCCTTGACCGATCTAACAAAGAAAGGGGCCTTCAGATGGAGTGAAGAGGCCCAAGCCACCTTCAAAAAAATGAAGAAAGTAATGAGCACATGTCTTGTGTTGGCACTACCATATTTCATCCAACCTTTCACCTCGCAGTGTGATGCCTTTGGAGAAGGCATTGTGGTTTTATTGATGTATAATAGGCACCCTCTTTCCAATGAGAGATGAAAGCTCGGGGGTACTAAGTTACTTTACACTATCTACGACAAAGAGATTTTGGCCATCATGCATTTTTGGCCAAATTCCAACAATACTTAGTCAGTGCTATATTTATGGTAAAATCATATCACAATAGCCTCAAGTACTTCTGGTAGCAGAGACGAAAGAAAACAGACGTGGGTCAGTAAGATACATGCCTATTAATTTGACATTGAATTCATCAAAGGGAAAAACAACGTAGTGGCAGATGCATTATCTGGGAGGCCATTAGCCTATGCCATGATAGATGTATTAGTTGATTGGAAGGACCACTTTGTGATGGAAAACTCAAAAAATCAGTTTACTTGTCAGGTGATAGATGGATAGGTACAAGATGATAAATTTAGGGTCATAGAGGTAATCATCTACTACAAGGGACAAATATTTTTGGTTCCTGAATCAACCTTCAATATGGGACCTGATGAGATATTGAGAAGGTGTGTTATGAAGGAAGAGTGACCATTGATCATCATAGAATCTCATGAAGGCATCCCAAGAAGACATTACGCAGGGAAAGCAACTAAGTACAAGGTTCTTAGAGCTGGCCTTTGGTGGCCTACCTTACACAAAGATGCCACAGACTTTTACAAAGCCTGCGATGTATGCCAAAGAGTTGGGAAACCATCTAGAAGAGTTGAAATTCCATTAGCACCACAACCGACCCTACAAGAACTTGAGAAATAAGCTATTGACTTTGTGGTACCTACAAACCCACCAGGGAAGCGCATAGGAGCAAGGTACATAATTACTAAGACAGAGTATTTGACTATATGGGCCAAATCAAGAGCAGTTAAGGACTGTAGTGCAACTAAAACTGTGCGCTTCATATTTGATGAAATCATAACCAATTTTGGATGCCCAAAGATCTTCATGTGCGATCAAGGCACACATTTCATAAATAAAATATTTGAAGCCCTGACTAAGGAATTTGCAGTCCACCATCAGAAGAGCATGCCTTACCATCTCTGAGAAAATGGGACAGTGGAAGCATTCAACAAGATCTTTGAGACAGTGCAAACTAAGATTTGTAGTGTGAACATGGATGACTGGGATTTAACAGTACCAGCAGTACTGTGGGCCAGTAAGATACATGCCTATGACTTTGACATTGAATTCATCAAAGGGAAAAACAACGTAGTGGAGGATGCATTATCAAGGAGGCCATCAGTCTATGCCATGACATATGTATTAGTTGATTGGAAGGACCATCTTGTGATGGAATACTCAAAAAATCAGTTCACTTGTTAGGTGATAGATGGACGAGTATAGGATGATAACTTCAGGGTCATAGAGGGCATCATCTACTACAAGGGACAAATCTTTTTGGTTCCTGAATCAACCTTCAAGGCCAAGATACTACAGGCTTGTCATGACTCACTAGTGGCAAGGCACCAATAGATTGGCAAGACTTACAGGCAAGTAAAGGAGAGGTTCTTATGGAAGGGCCTCAAAGAGGATGTGATGAGTCACATCAAGGAGTGTACTACTTGTCAAGAGAATAAGGATGAGCACACTCATCCAGCAGGATTGTTGCAACCTTTACCCATCCCTAAGAATAAATGGGATATTATCTGTGTTGGCCCTTGGTTATGAAAGTAAGCAAAGATAAAGGAAGAAAAGGAAAAATGTGAACTGTGCATAAGACAAAATGATTCTTACTGGGTCGAAGTGAGCAAAAGAGAAGAAAAGATGGAGTGCAGTAAAAGGAAGCAAGTTGTGGGATGAGGAGATCAAGGATGACAGTTTAGAAAAGAAGAAGGATTATGGACAACTCAACAAGAGAAAAAATTCACTGTTGGATGCTTTGGAGCACAGTCCAAGAAGGAAAGATAGGTTGGCGAAGCCCTGAAAGTGCGGGTCAAGTTGACCTAGGTTTTTAGGCACCTAGGTTTTTGGTATCTAGAGTTTTGACACCTAGGTTTCGGCCTTAGTATGTCGGTGAGTGATTGTAATGTATAAATAGAGGTCTAAAGGATCTGGGATGGGTTGGTGTCAACGTGGTGTTAGGATTTTTGTGGTTGTCTTTGTCATTATGTGATCGAGTGAGTAATATTATCTGAGGGAGAAGTGCTAAAAACGAGAGCCTTCTGTACTGTAAGATCTTTAGCTAGGTTCGAAGATCAACCCTGCAACTGGGTGCGCAGGGAGGGGAGAGATAGAGAGGAGGAGAAAAATGATTTGCTAGATGAGAACACAGAAAAGAACTGTATGCTTCACTTTAATATATTATAAAGCACAGTTATGTGGATGTAGTCCTAGAGAGAGGGTGAACCACATATACCTTGTGGTGACTGTGATTGATGCTATGTTATTTTCCCTTTGATATAATTTTACTGCATTACTATGTTAGATCTGATAGATAGTTTTTCGGATTAGAGTTGAACTAGTATGAGATATATAAATGTTGTGTCGTTCTAGTACTAGATCCACTTGGTATTCCACTTGGTTGTAGACATATTTGTACTACAACCCCCCCATAGATGATTCAGGTGAGACTGCATCTTCTTTACAGGTGTTTCCAAAAGGGCTAGTAGTTAGGGATTGTTGGTGTGCTCTTGGAGATGAACCCTGGGTCTGACCCTGTCGGCGCTAATCAAGAAGGTCAAGAGAGTTGATAATGTTGTGTCAAGAGTAGTAGATCATTGGTTTGATAGCACCATTGGAGGGTACATCACCGAGTTTGTTGTTGACAGAGTAGAGTCATATAGCCAAGCCGAGAGATATTTCTTGAAGGGACCTAGAGGAAAAATTTTACATTTTTTGAGGTTGAGGATCAAGATGTTATTACATGAGAAGAACATATTGAATATATAGTAGATTGGTCAGATCTGGAAAAGCTAATGTTCAGGAATTTGGATAGTGACAGTGACACAGAGGTTGGACATACGCGCAGTGAGAGAGAATTCAGAGAAGTTCATCTTGCGAACCTGTTTAAGCGAAACTATGGGGATGAGGGTTTCTACAGTGGAGAAGAGGCAGATCTGACAGACAAAGAGAACTCAGAACCCGTTAGGGCGAAGGAAGGGAAAGTTGAAGAGCCTCGCCAAGAAGAGACAAAAGACTTAGGAACTGCACAAACTCTTGAAGTAAGTACTATTATCCCTCATGTTGATTCAATAACATTAAGGAATCAGAGTAATCCAAGCCACCAGAGTGTTTAGAGAATAGTCACTAGTAGTCCACCACATACTCAGTCAGGAACCCTAGGAAGATCTTTGGCAGATGAGATGAGGCTCCATATTTTTAGGGGAGATGGATCTGAAGATCCTGATCAACACTAGTTCCTATGTGAAGCTGTATGGAATATTAAAAGAATTCAGTTCAGCACCACCCTAAGGGATCATTCATTGAGCTGGTACATGAAGCTTGTTCAAGGACTTGCATAGCCTAATCCATTGAATGTGATCAAGAATGCATTGATTGCAGAGTTCAAGAAAACCAAATCAGAATCACAATGTATTACAGAACTGAAAGAAATCAAATAGAAGGTAGCTGAACCTGTTTGGGAATTCGATCAGAGATTCAAGACCTTAGATGGGTGATTGACTTTTCAGATTCCAAATGAACAAAAAAAAGAATGGTTCATTTCTTCCCTCTTAGCACACATTCGAGTTCCTGTAATGAAACAAAAGATCACTTCGCAGGCTGAGGCACTGGAAATCGCCATGAAAGTTAGAGTCAACTAACTAGTTTGTCTCTACAGATCGAAGATATGAATAAAGACAAGGGAAAGGATAAAAGAGAAGGCATCTGGTGTGTGATGCCTCCAGATAAGGAATTGTGGTTTTATTGGTGCAAAATAGGCACCCTCTTTCCAATGAGAGATGAAAGCTTAGGGGTCCTAAGTTACTTTACACTATCTACGACAAAGAGATTTTGGTCATCATACACGGCTTGGCCAAATTCCGACAATACTTAGTCAGTGCTAGATTTATGGTAAAATCATATCACAATAGCCTTAAGTATTTTTGGGAGCACAGATGAAAGACAACAAAAGTGGGTTAGTAAGATACATTCCTATGACTTTGACATTGAATTCATCAAAGGGAAAAACAACATAGTGGCAGATGCTTTAACTAGGAGGCCATCAGTCTATGCCATGAGAGATGTATTAGTTGATTGGAAGGACCACTTTGTGATGGAATACTCAAAAAATCAGTTCTCTTGTCAGGTGATAGATGGATGGGTACAAGATGATAACTTCAGGGTCATAGAGGGAATCATCTACTACAAGGGTCGAATCTTTTTGGTTCCTGAATCAACCTTCAATATGATACCTGATGAGATATTGAAAAGGTGTGTTATGAAGGAAGAGTGATCATTGATCGTCATAGAATCTCATGAAGGCATTCCAGGAGGACATCACGCAAGGAAAGAAACTGCACAGAAGGTACTCAGAGTTGGCCTTTGGTGGCCTACCTTACATAGAGATGCCACGGACTTTTACAAAGCATGCGATGTATGCCAAAGAGTTGGGAAACCATCCAGAAGAGATGAAATTCCATTAGCACCACAACTAGCCCTACAAGAACTTGAGAAATAAGCTATCAACTTCGTGGTACCTATAAACCCACCAGGGAAGCACACAGGAGCAAGGTACATAATTACTGTGATAGAGTACTTGACTAGATGGGTCAAAGCAAGAGTAGTTAAGGACTGTAGTGCAACTACCACTGCGCGCTTCATATTTGATGACATCATAACCAAGCTTGGATGCCCAAAGATTCTCATGAGAAATCAAGGCACACATTTCATAAATAAAATAGTTGAAGACCTGACTGAGGAATTTGTAGTCCACCATCAGAAGAGCACGCCTTACCATCCCCAAGAAAATGGGACAGTGGAAGAATTCAACAAGATCTTGGAGACAACGTTGACGAAGATTTGTAGTGTGAACATGGATGAATGGGATTTAAGAGTACCAGCGGTACTGTGGGATAGTAAGATACATGCCTATGAATTTGACATTGAATTCATCAAAGGGAAAAACAATGTAGTGGAAGATGCATTATCTAGGAGGCACAAATTCATTAACACACTAGACACAACCCCCATCAACTGGTACCTTCAAGTGGAGATGTGCCTCATCACTGTAGATTGGGAAGGTATGACTCAAAAATTTGTAACCAACCTGTTATTTGATAGTCAATATATTTCAGTATATCAAGCATTACATATGGTAAGACAAAAAGTATTCGAGGAGGCCTCTAGCCCCCCTTTAAAAAATAAGAGAACGAATTGACTGCGCCTCTCCAGAAACTGCAAGGTTTTTATAACATCAATGTTGATGAAGACAATGATCCTAGGAAGGTGAACATTGCCGAAATAGAAGGCCAAAGAGATGGGAAAGGACCAGGAGTTGAGCTACAATTCATTGGACAGTCGATCAAGATTAATAAGATCAAAATTGGAACAGAGAAAACATTGAAGCTTGCAAATGTTGGAGATTATTGGGATGTTGCTACTATTACAAAATAACAGATTTACTGCATGAATATCAAGACTTGTTTCCAACCAAGTTCACTGATATGAAGGGCATTACACGGCCTATGGGAGAGATGATAATCCCTTTGAAACCAGATGTAATACCAGTCAAACAGAGACCCTAGAGACTGAACCTTAAGTATAAGGAGAAAGTGAAAATTGAGCTCAATAGAATGTTGGAAGGAGGAATTATAGAACCTGTCAAAGAGTTAGAGTGGATTAGCCCTATGGTGGTGCAAGACAATAAGACATAAGAGATCATGATCTGTGTAGCTCTCAAGAAATTGAATGATTCCTTTTTGCATGATCCCTTCCCTACGCCATTGACTGATGAAGTGTTAGATAATGTGGGAGGCCAGGGGATATATTCTTTTACAGATGGATTTTCACAATACCATCAGGTATGGATTGCTAAGGAAGATCACCATAAGACCATGTTTGCAATATAATGTTGATCCTACCAATATACAGTGATTCCATTTGGATTGAAGAATGCCCCAACCATCTTTTCCAGGGTGGTGGTTGAAGCATTCAAGGAATTTCTTCATAAATGTTTAGAAGCATATTTTGATGATTGGAATTTTTTTAGTTTATTGAAAAATCATATTGAATGTCTAAGGTTAATGTTGGAAAAATGCAGGCAGTGTCAAATTTACTTGAATCTGAAGAAATTCATCTTCTTTTCACCATTTGGAGTGTTTTTAGGTCATATTGTATGCAAGCATGGATTGTTGGTAGATCCATCTAAAATTGATATTATAGTTGATTTAACCCCTCCTACTTCAGTCAAACAGTTGCGCATTGCGTTGGGACATACTGGATATTATAGGAAGTTCATTAAAGTTTATGCCCAAATTACAACATAAATGGAGAAGATTTTGAAGAAAGACTGTTAGTTTAGTTGGACAGAAGAATGTCAGCAAGGCTTCGACATACTGAAACAAAAAATGGTTACCGCGCCCATTTTGGTTTTTCGAGATTGGAGCAAGGAATTTCACGTGCATGTCAATGCATCTTCCATTGCATTGGTAGTTGTGTTAACATAACCTGGCGAAGGAGATATTGACCACCCATTATATTTTGCTAGTAGAAAGCTATCAAAAACTGAGATTAATTACACCACCACTGAGATAGAAGGATTAACCATGGTGTATGCACTATAGAAATTTCTCCACTACTTGTTGGGAGGACACTTTAAAATGTTTACTGGTCACTCCATACTGAAATACCTAGTCAACAAATTAGTGTTGGGGGGGAGAATATGCAGATGGCTTCTGCTATTTCAATAACACGACTTTTAGATCATAGTTAAGCCAGGAAGGATGAACAAAGGTTATGACCACTTGTCGAGGTTGGAACATGGGGAAGAGCTGACCAGTTTGGAGGATACAGTGCTAGATGCACAGTTACTGTCAACGGGAATGACACCTAGTGAGTATACAATTCCCCAGAAGAAGCAACTAGTAGTGCGCACTGCTGACTTTTCACTTATAGCTGAACATCTATAGAAGATTGGACCTGATGAGATATTGAGAAGGTGTGTTATGAAGGAAGAGTGACCATTGATCCTCACAGAAGCTCATGAAGGCATCCTAGGAGGAAATTACATAGGGAAAGAAAATGCACAGAAGGTTCTTAGAGTTGGCCTTTGGTGGCCTACCTTACATAGATATGCCACAGACTATTACAAAGCCTACAATGTATGCCAAAGAGTTGGGAAACCATACAGAAGAGATGAAATGCAATTAACATCACAACTGATCCTACAAGCATTTGAGAAATGGGTTATTGACTTCGTGGTACATATAAACCCATGAGGGAAGTGCACAGGAGCAAGGTACATAATTACTACGACAGAGTACTTGAATAGATGGGTTGAAGCAATAGTAGTTAAGGATTGTAGTGAAACTACAACTGCACGATTCATAACCAGGTGATGATGCCCAAACATCCTCATGAGCGATCAAGGCACACATTTCATAAATAAAATAGTTGAATCCCTGACTGATGAATTTGCAGTCCACCATCAGAAGAGAACACTTTACCATCCCCAATAAAATGGGACAGTGGAAGCATTCAACAAGATCTTGGAGACAACGCTGATGAAGATTTGCAGTGTGAACAATGATGATTGGAATTTAAGAGTACCAGCAGTACTGTGGGCCTATAGAACCACTTGACAGAAACTAAAAATGCAGACCCCTTTTAAGTTGGTGTATGGTCTCAAAGCCGTTGTCCCAATGGAATATTTGGTACCAAGCCTAATAATTGTTGACTTTACAAATATGGATGATACTAGCATTGTTTAAGAGAGGCTTGCCCAGTTGGTTGAACTAGAAGAAGACATATTTATTGTAGGATTCCAGCAGGTATAGAAGGAAAGAGAGAAGGCCTATCATGATAGGCACATCAAGAAGAAGGAATTTAAACAAGGTGACCTAGTATTGGTATATGATCTAGTACTAGTTCATCAAACACCCTCGGAAGTTCAGAATGCAATGGCTCAGGCCATATGAGATCACCTATGTTACAGAAGAAGGAGTTGCGCAGTTGAATACTTTGAATGGAGAATGGAAGGAAGGATTAGTGAATGGGAGCTGGCTGAAGTTGTACTATGATAACCAATTTCCTCACAACTCTCAATAAAAGCATAACAAAAAGGGTCTAAGCATTGGGTGTAGTTGAAACTGGGTACCAAACATAGAAAAGACTCAAGCATATAAAGAAAATTGAGGATGAAACTATCAAACACTTCCAGGATAGGTTTGAGTACATACTATATCAAATTCCTGAAAGACATCGTCCTAAAGACAAGTACATTATCCATCTCTATACCAATGTACTTTTAGTGCATCTAGGTTTTCCCCTCAGTAAAAAAGGCCCAAGAACGCTCGATGAAGCTCACAACATGGCTAAAAGAATCAAGCAAAACATATCCTTGTCCAAGATAAGACACTTCTTTAACTCAGGCACTTTTAGTGTGGAAAGTTTATTTTCCCTTGAAACCTTTACTGTTGATTTTCAAGAAGAAGGGGAATAAAATTTTGACGAACAAGGAAGAGAAAAGAATCACTAAAGACACAGTTAAGGAGATAGAACCTAAAAAAGATGATGAAGTGTTGACATACTCTCCTCCCTCTTTGATAAATTCATCCATGAGCCTTTTACACCTACACAAGAAGGAGAGAATGAGGTTATTCACTTTCCTTTTCAAGATCATGACAATGCCTTGTTTTATGATTTAGATAAGGAAGAAGAAATAAAATCCTCTAACAAATAAGACATTCCTTGTTGTACAGCTCAAGATGAAGGGGAAACTGAGGATAAAACAATGATGCATGTTAAAGACACCCAAGTCCTCAAGTGTCCTACACAAGAAGAAACAAACACAGTAAGTTACCCTCATCTCCATGATTTTGATAATTCTCCACTTTATGATTTGGAAAATGAGGAGGAGATGGATGAGCCCTTGAATGTTTTGAATCCTTCGTGTTATGATACAAATAATGACATAGTTAATATTGATGAGTTCATACATGTTGGAAGACGTAAGTGGGATGTGGTTGATTATGGTATGGACCCCATTTATGAAATTAGCAAACATTTCCAAGTGTTGTCGTTACAGTTATCGGAACAAGTTACTCTTGATTTTAACCAGTGGCAACAAGGAGATGATACAATTATCGTTACTTTCCAAACAAGGTTGACCTAGTCTCATATTTTCCCGATAATTTTTGGTTATACCTTGAGGATTTTGATGAGTAATCCTATGAGCACTTGGATTCATTCCATGAAGAGGATTATCAACCACCAATGTGCTCTGGTCTTGGTCGAATTAAAGACATTGTTTGCCTAAAGAAGGATTCCTGTGATATCTTTCTCTGGCCACCTTCGATTACTTTACCTTGTTGTGTCATTAAAGGTGTAGTTGGGAAGTATGTCTTTTGTATTGAGTTTCCTATAGAAAAAAACCCTAGATTTCAAGGGTAGTTTGAATACTCCAAGAAAAGGCTTGTCATCTAAAACTTTTAAGCTTCCCTTGAGAATTTGTCGGTCATCTTCTAGATCATTTTCAATCCTTTCCTAGATTTCAGATTATCAGGACATCCTAGGTAGCCAACTTTCAGTCTTTTTGAGTCAGTTTTTTGAACCTTTGACTTTTCACGATCCCTTCCTGAAGTGGATTGAGTACTTTCCTCAAAGAATGACTTCACATGATTTTATCCCTCCCACTCACCTCCACGAGTTGTACTTTATGGTTTATGATGATATGATACTCTCTCTAACCCATGCTATTTTTGTTCTTAACTTATCATTATTTTGGTTTATGATGAACCATAGAGGCTAGTATTGTGAGACATTGCTAGGATGGTTTCACTGGTCATTTGACTACACCTAGAATAATTTGTTTTCACACTTTTACATATGCTTCTAATAGCTTTATGTTGAGATCAGGCAGGTCACAGGTTATGCTAGAGATGATGAGGTTCTCATGTGCTTTATGATGAGCACATGTCCCCAAGTTGGAGCTAAATGTTATCCCCTAGTTTAGGGATAACTAAGGAGATTATGTATCGAGGCCCATAGGTCCTAGACATGCAGTACCAAGAGCCAAATCGACTTGAAAATGGCCCTAGAGGGCCCATATTTTCATTCTTGAAAACCTCACTACTAGCCAATCTGAAGAGTCAATTGACAGAGTGTAAACAAGGGGTAAAAGGAATTACGGGTTTGCCTCCATCTTGTGTAACTTCTTTTTCAAGAGGGTTCTAGGATTGGGACCTAGAGTTGAGATTCTCTCAAGAGGACCTCGCAATCAAGCCATGGCATGGAGGACCGAGGTGATGAGGTGGCATAGAGGAGGTAAGGTGCCGACACCCTACAACGAGGACTTTTTGTATAATTGGGACAAAAATATTTTGGATGGTGGTTACGTATTGATTAGAAATTTGTGTGTCGCATATGTGGTTCCATGACGGCCAGAGGGTTTCCCTTGACATTGACGGAGAAACCGAGGAGACGAAGCGGTGGGAGGAGAGGCCGAGAGGGTGTTACAAAATGTGTAGGGAAACTTGTCGCGTTTGTTACACAGGATACCCATGGTTCAGGTAGAGTATCTACTTGAAGCCATGCATTGATAGGTGGTTGGCATACCCAGGGCATGGGTATGACTCTTTCGGCATACTGAAAATGCCATGGTTTTCTACCATGACACACATCTGGCCCCACAGGTGTAAATGTCGTAGGATATTATGATACAGGTTGGATATGTATATGAGGGTGTTAGCCCCATTTTGTACTATAAACACCATATTTTTTGAAATATATAAAAGGTATTTTTATCTTTACCTATATTTTTCAATGTGTCTTTTAAATCTGTGAAAAATTCCAATCTAAAACATAGTTAGAATAAGCATCAGATACATAATTAGAACTTCTAGGAATATGATAATATGTAATAAAATCAAAATGTTGTTCTAAAAGACGTACTCATAGGAATCATCGGAGTAAACAAGGATCACACACATGGTAACGATCGTTCGGTAATATTCGTTCAACTAACGCACTACTAACTAGGAATCCAGGTGAACTTCTAATCTACTGATGGCATGTGAAATAACATCATGTAAAATTTCTATAACATCGTTTTCTTTTAAATATGTGACAAATTCCAATCTAAAACATAGTTAGAATAAGCATCAGATACATAATTAGAACATATAGGAATATGATAATATGTAATAAAATCAAAATGTCGTTCTAAAAGACGTACCCGTAGGAAACGTCAAAGTAAAGAAGGATCATGCACACGGTAACGATCATTCGATAATAGTCGTTCAACTAATGCACTACTAACTGGGAATCCAGGTGAAATTCTAATGTACGGATGGCATGTGAGATAACATCATGTAAAAGTTCTATAACATCACTATATTCAGCCACATTGTTTGTGGATGGCCCTAGGCATATGCCTCTTGATCATGAAACTATGTTCTTAAGATCATGAAATGCGAAAGTCATGGCACATTGAAAGGTTGCTCCGGCGTTGCAAAAGTTCCCCAAGGACAAATAAATGTCGTCTTGTGTTGATCCTCAAGTTTAATTTGAATTTCATTATATCCTGAAAATCCATCCATGAAAGAAAATACTTTGTTTCCCACACACTCGTCGAGAATATGATCGATGAAAGGTGTGGGGAGGTTGTCTTTCAGACAAGCCTTGTTTAGGTCATGAAATTCATACATACACAGATGGTTCCTTTCTTCTTATCTACGGGAACGGGGTTGGATTCCCAATATGTTAAAGGAACCGGGTAGATGAAGCCAGCATTAACTAGCTTCTCCACCTCTGCCTTAATAGAAGGGGCCTTTCCAGGGTTGACAACTCAAAGAAATTTCCGAACAGGTTTAGCATCCAGATACATTTTAATTTCATGTTCGACAATACGAGGGTCGATCCCTGGCATCTCTTCATAGGAGCAAGCAAATATGTTTTGAACCAAACAATTTTCACTGATATTTATGTTTTCAACCTTACCAGCGGTACGAGAGATGTCAATTTGGATGGTAGGAGAAATACTCACCATATTTCCTTTGGCATAAATGGCATGCATATCTAGTGGAACTATGGTGCGGCCGACTATCTCACTCAAAGTATATCCAAAGTCATCTTGTTTGATTCTTTCAAGCTCTGGGAGAAAATAGGAACAATGATGCATATCATCCCAAGGTTTATCGGGAGAATTCATGGCTTCGATGATGGCTTCATCCGAAGAAAAAGTCCCATCAAGGAAATCATGTGAACAGGACAACGAGGTGTCCCATGTGGGCCTAGACATGAGATCATCCTCGTCCATAAGTGAGGGAACAAGATTGAGATCGATGGAAGACTCAAGAACAGCTTGATACACAATATCTGTTGTCGATAATGACATGGCCATCCCAACATGCGAGTGTCCTTTCCAAGATAAAGTCGTGGAAGGTAGGGTCCACAAATCATCAAAATAAGATGTGCAGAAAGAAATGAACCTCCCAATCGAGACAATCCTATTGGACATTGCATAAACTTGATGGTTTGATGCTAAGAAGTCGAAAGTACCCATAAGGGAAGAAAACATTCCAACACCAATATTCTCGATTGGCGGTCAATAATTGTCGATCACAGAGAATCGACTATCCAAGAGATGCATTAGGGCTAAGTTATGCAAAAGATAACTGATCAATCATTACAATCTTCCCTTCATGAGAAAAACAAAGAGTATGGAATATGGATGATCCGACGGATATCATAGCTTAAGTCCAATTGCAACCTAGAAACAGGTTATAATAAAGAGGTAGTCTTGACCGAGGTTCGGTATGCCTAAAGTGCAAGATATAGCATGATGTGTCAGTCGGAATTACTCTGACTAACATTTTTTTGAAAAATGGTCTTGAGAGACTTGATCTCTACTTGTCCATTTTTCTAGGGATAATAAGGAGAAGAGTGACCATGCTTAAACCCCAATTTAGCTGCTATTTCTTCCATCATCTCATTCTGAATGTGACTTCCATGGTCAGTGACAATCTCACTTGGGATACCGAATCGGGTGATAATCTTTTCAAATACGAAGAAGGTTGCAGTCTTCCCATCAGATTTAATTATAGGCATGTCCTCGACCCACTTATTAAAGTAGTCGACAACCACGATAATGTGTTGATGCCCCCAGCTTACAATCAATCAAGTCCACACCCCACTTCCATGCCCCACATAGTGAAGGGACTGTCGATAATAACTGGGTTAAGAGGGGATGGATGTGAGTGCACTTTCCGAGTGATAAAGGTGACACTTCTTAACCGCTTCCATACAATCCTTAAATATAGTAGGCCAGAAGTAACCATCTTGCAACATTTTTTGGGATGTCGCAAGCTCGAATAAATGACCACCATAAGCCCCACTGTGGCAATCGTTTAGGATAGAATCGACCTCTCCGTGAGTTAAGCAACGATGCAAGATATCATCTATTCCTCAGCGATACAAAGTGTCACCAACAATAATATATTTCTTGGCTTGTAATCTTATACACCATCGATCATCTTGTGAGAGATGCTGAGGGAACTTCAAAGTCTGAAGATAGAGCACGATGTCTGCATACCGGGGGTATGTTCATCCGCAAACGAATTGACATGGATAACGTCCTCATCTAATTGTGGGAAATCACATATCAACTCTGCAAATACTAGGGGCTTCTTGGATTTAGCGGAAGAAAACTTGAGATCAAACTCCTACAAAATGACAATCCATTTATTATATTTCCCTCCTATGATATGATATGTGATATTTGTAGTGTAGTGTAGTGTAGTGTAGTAAAGTTTGACTAAGATAAAAAATAATGTGCGTGTGGAGCTAGTCATCCTCCTGAACTAAAACCATACCAATCGTATCGTATTCTAGAGGCTTCAGTAGAGGCCTTGACACCAAAGATTTCTTCAAAGAATCGAAGGACTCCTGGGCTCACTCATCCCAGATAAAAGGGGTTTCCTTCTTCAAAAGACACATGAAACCTATAGTGATAGTAGAATAGTTCACTATAAACCTACGAAGAAAGAGTTGTCTAATTGTGCACGGGGGAGGCAACCGAAGTATTGCCTCAACCTTGAGTGGATCTACCATGATCCTAGACTCAGAAACTAGAAAACCTAACAAATGACCATAATTAATGAAAAMGATGCATTTATGAGGGTTTAATCGGATCCTATAATAACAACATATTTCGAAAACAAGTCAAAGGTGGATAACGTGATCCGCTCTCTTGCGAGAGTGAGCAGATAGATCGTCAAGGTAAGATTCAACTATGTGGTTAAGATCATGAAATGMAAAAGTCATCGCACGTTGAAAGGTTGCTCCGACGTTGCAAAAGTTCCCAAAGGACAAATAAATGTTGTCTTATGTTGATCCTCAAGTTTAATTTTAATTTCATTATATCCTGAAAATCCATCCATGAAAGAAAATACTTCGCTTCCCACACACTCATCGAGAATATGATCGATGAAAGGTGTGGGGAGGTTCTCTTTCAGAAAAGCCTTGTTTAGGTCATGAAAATCCATACATACACGGATGGTTCCTTGCTTCTTATCTACGGGAATGAGGTTGGATACCCAATATGTTAAAGGAATCGGGTAGATGAAGCCAGTATTAACCAGCTTCTCCACCTCTACCTTAATAGCAGGGGCCTTTCGAGGGTTGACAACTCAAAGACGTTCCCAAACAGGTTTAGCATTCGGATACACATTTTGATTTCATGTTCGAAAATACAAGGGTCGATCCCTGGCATCTCTTCATATGACCAAGTAAATACGTATCGAACCAAACAATTTGCACTAATATTTACATTTTCAAACTTACCAGGGGTACGAAAGATGCCAACTTGGATGGTAGGAGAAATACTCACCATATTTCCTTTAGCATAAATGGCATGCGTATCTAGTGGAACTATGGTGTGACCGACTATCTCACTCAAAGTATATCGAAATTCATCTTGTTTTATTCTTTCAAGCTCTGGGATAAAATAGGAACGATGATGCATATCATCCTAAGGTTTGTCGGGAGAATTCATGACTTTGATGATGGCTTCATCCGAAGGCAAAGTCCCATAGAGGAAATCATGTGAACAGGACAACGAGGTGGCCCACATGGGCCTAGACATGAGATCCTCCTCGTCCGTCGGTGAGGGAACAAGATCAGGATTGACGAAAGAGTCAAGAACAGATTGAAACACAATATATGTTGTCAATAATGACATGGCCATCCCAACATGCGAGTGTCCTTCCTAAGATAAAGCCGAGGAAGGTAGGGTCCACAGATCATCAAAATAAGACGTGCAGAAAGAAATGAACCTCCCAGTCAAGAAAATCTTACTGGACATGGCATAAATTTGATGGTTTGGTGCTAAGAAGTTGAAAGTACCCATAAGGGAAAAAAACATTCCAACACCAATATTCTCGGTTAGCGGTCAATAATTTTCGATCACAAGGATCGAATATCCAAGAGATGCATTAGGGATAAGGTATGCAAAGGATAATTGATCGATCATTACAATCTTCCCTTCATGAGAAAAAAAAAGAGTACGGAAAACAGACGATATGATGACGATCATAGCATAAGTCCAATTGCAACCTAGAAATAGGTTATAATAAAAAGGCAGTCTTGACCGAGGTTTGATATGCCCAAAGTGCAGGATATAGCATGATGTGTCCGTCAGACTTACTCTAACCGACATTTTTTTGAAAAATGGTCTTGAGAGACTTGATCTCTACTTGGTCGTTTGTCTGGAGATAATAAGGAGAAGAGTGACCATGCTTAAACCCCAATTTAGCTGCTATTTCTTCCATCATCTCATATTGAAAGTGACTTCCATGGTCAGTGACAATCTCACTTGGGATATCGAATCGGGTGATAATCTTTTCGAATACGAAGAAGGTTGTAGTCTTCCCATCAGATTTAATTATAGGCATGGCCTCGACCCACTTATTAAAGTAGTTTACGACCATGATAATGTGTTGATGCTCCCCAGCTTGCAATCAATGAAGTCCACACCCCACTTAGTGAAGGGACTGTCGATAATAACTGGGTGAAGAGGGGATGTATGCAAGCGCACTTTCCGAGTGATAGAGGTGACACTTCTTAACTGCTTCTATACAATCCTTAAATATAGCAGGCCAGAAATAACCGGCTTGCAACATTTTTTGGGATGTCACAAGCCCGGATAAATGACCACCACAAGCGCCACTGTGGAAATCGTTTAGGATAGACTCAGCCTCTCTGTGTAATGACCCTTAATTATTAAGATGGTTAATTTAATAATAATCCTAAAGATTATCTAAATTGTATTTATATCATAAAATAATATTTCTAATTGGATATTATTAAATAGTGTACATGAGGGTTAATGACTGATTAATTATTAAGTGAGTCATTAATTGATTAAGTATTAAATTAATGGTTAATGATTAATTTGATTATTAATTAATTAATTGATTAATTAAGTATTAAACAAAGGGGGGAAAATATAATATAATGTTAAATGGGGTTACGTATCCCATAGGGGGATAACGTAACCAATACGTAAAAAGGGAAACATTAAATAAAGGATAAGGCAATGAATGAATGGATAAGGCATTTAAAAAAAGGATAAGGTATTTGGTGGGGGGAATTAATGGAATAAGGGCGGTGAAGGAGGAATAAGGGAAGGGGAGAAGGATGATGGAGGGCATTTTTTTTTTCATGCATTCGACGAGAGGGGAGAACTTGGAGTTTTGGGAGAGTTGGTTTACAGTGGGATTTACAGTGCACCGGGGGGGCTGAAGAGGTTTTGGGCTCGGAGGGCTAGGACATTCATTGATGTCCTAGGGCTAGGCGTACTAGTCGGTAGGGTGGATGGTTTTGGGGTGTCCTAAAGAGCAGCATCAGGTGCAGCATCAGGTTCAAGCGAAGGGAGCAAGCTGCTGCGGATAGCATCAAAGTGAGGTATTTAAACTCAAATTTATGGTTTGTTTACTTAAATTTAGTACTTATTGCCAAATTTTATTTACGTAAGTATTGAGATAGTTTTGAAAATTATGAAAATTATACTTCTTAAAAAGCTGATAGAAATTACAAAAATTTGGTAGAAATTTAAATGTTAACACAAATCTGGTCTTTACATCTGGTATCAGAGCCAGGTTAGAGTTGTGAATCTTTTGAATTAAAATTGTTTGTAAATTTTATTTATTGGAATATTGGATTGAATGTGCTAGATTAAATGAATTTTAAGTGAATTTTAAATTTACTGTTCTGTTCTAAATTAATGGTTGTTATAATTAAATTAGAGCACTACACTCTGTGAGTTAAGAAATGACACAAAATATCATCTATTCCTCGACGATACAAAGTGTCACCGACAATAGTATATTTCTTGGCTTGTAATCTTATACACCATTGATCATCTCGTGAGAGATGCTGAGGGAACTTCAAAGTCTGAAGATAGAGCATGATGTCTCCATACCAGGGGTCAAGCGAAGATGTGTTCGTCTGCAAATGAATCGACATGGATAATGTCCTCATCTAATCATGGGAAATAAGATATCAACTCTGCAAATACTAGGGACTTCTTGGATTTAGCAGAAGCAAATTCGAGATCAAACTCCTACAAAATGACAATCCATTTATTATATATCCCTCCTATGATATGATATGTGATATGTGTAGTGTAGTGTAGTGTAGTAAAGTTTGACTAAGATAAGAAATAACGTTCTTGTGTAGCTTGTCATCCTCCTGAACTAGAACCATACCAATCGTATCGTATTCTGGAGGCTTCAACAAAGGCATTTACACCAAATATTTCTTCAAAGCATTGAAGGACTCCCAGGCTCACTCATCCCAGATAAAAGGGGTTTCCTTCTTCAAAAGACGCATGAAACCTTTAGTGATAGTAGCATAGTTCACTATAAACCTACGAAGAAAGAGTTGTCTAATTGTGCGCGGGGGAGGCAACCAAAGTATTGCCTCAACCTTGAGTGGATCTACCATGATCCTAGACTCAGAAACTAGAAAAACTAACAAACGACCAGACTTAATGGAAAAGATGCATTTATGAGGGTTTAATCGGATCCTATAATAACAACATCTTTCAAAAACAAGCCGAAGGTGGATAATGTGATCCGCTCTCTTGTGAGAGTGAGCAGCAAGATTGTCAAGGTAAGCTTCAACTATGTGCTTAAGATCATGAAACGTGAAATTCATGGCACGTTGAAAGGTTGCTCCATCATTGAAAAAGTTCCCCAGGACAAATAAATGTCATCTTGTGTTTATCCTTAGGTTTAATTTGAATTTCATTATTTCCTAAAAATCCATCCATGAAAGAAAATACTTCGCTTCCCACACACTTGTCGAGAATATGATCGATGAAAGATGTGGGGAGGTTGTCTTTCAGAAAAGCCTTGTTTAGGTCACAAAAATCCATACATAAATGGATGGTTCCTTGCTTCTTACCTACAGGAACAAGGTTGGATACCCAATATGTTAAAGGAACCGGGTATATGAAGCAAGCATTAACCAACTTCTCCACCTCTGCATTAATAGCAGGGGCCTTTCAAGGGTTGACAACTCAAAGACGTTTTCAAACAGGTTTAGCATCTGGATACATTTTAATTTCATGTTCGATAATACAAGGGTCGATCCCCGTCATCTCTTCATAGGACCAAGTAAATACGTCTTGAACCAAACAATTTTCACTGATATTTACGTTGTACGAGAGATGTCAATTTGGATGGTAGTAGAAATACTCACCATATTTCCTTTAGCATAAATGGCATGCATATCTAGTGGAACTATGGTGTGACCGACTATCTCACTCAAAGTATATTTAAATTCGTCTTGTTTGATTCTTTCAAGCTCTGGTAGAAAATAGGAACAATGATGGATATCATCCCAAGGTTTGTCGAGATAATTCATGGATTCGATGATGGCTTCATCCGAAGGCATGGTCCCATCAAGGAAATCATGTGAACAGGATAACGAGGTGGCCCACATGGGCCTAGACACGAGATCCTCCTCGTCTGTTGGTGATGCAAGAGCATCTCAAGCGAGCCAGTGCAGAGGCAAAAGATAGCTGGAAAGGAATCCAACACAAATTTTGAAAATGTCTTGAAACATTAATGAAGGCACACTTGTAAAATGTAAAGGGACCTTGAGCGATCCGCTCTCATCCTTAGTAAGTAGAAGGCATTTATGATAGTTAATGCAAGTAGGTAGAATTGAATTCCTAGGTTAGATAGTTTTAGGAGCGGAGGGAAAACAGATATAGACAGCCTCATTGAATTATTGTATAGTAGGGAAGAACATTACCAAGAAGAAAAGAGCATACGGAGCTGGAACAGAGAAACTGTGTTTGAAAAACACCCATGTACAGAGATTTGAATTAATAGAAGAAGTCTTAATTCATATTCATGGCGTTGTATTTGTTTCTTGTATGTGTATGCTAAATGGTATGTTCATGGTTTTCACTCTTTCTGTCATGCAATTTCTTTTATGCTATGTATGAATGATTTCTTGCTGAATGTTTGAAATCTGAGAGGAAGGGGTAAATGAATGAATTTCGATTGTTTCTCTATCAGAGCAAGAGCTCCTGCAAGGAGTGCAGTTGAATTGTCCGCAAGGAGTGCATTGACAAAGGATTCATAGGTTTGTCTCTGAAAGCTCAGATAGGGTAGCTTTTGTTCTCATTCACATAGAAGTCCAGTTAGGCATAGGAGCCGTGCAAGGCATGCATAGGCCAGTTGGAATTTCAACTCTTGTAACCTGAATGAAGTATTGAGAGACTGCTGCTGCAGAGTGTGTGCAGAGTCAAAAGGAGTTTAACACTTGGAAGTGTTTGAAGGTCTGTCGTAAGGAGTGCGTGCAAGAGTCTTTTTCAAGACTCGGAGTTGGAGAAAGCTCAGGAAGGATAAAACCTTCGAAACCATCGAAGGAAGGATAGGAAGTTGTGCAGTGGATGGAGAGAAGGAGTTGCAAGTTGCGTCGCAAGCAGTTGAGTACCATGGAAAACCACTTGCTAAAAAGTTGCAACAATCCTTATGAAGGGAAGAGACGGACGGTCGGAATTCTTTGTGGAGAATTCACGAAGTCTCGTGAGTCGTCAGATCTCATGGAGGAGAAGGGGAGTTATGGCTAATATTCCCAAAGGTTTAAGCTCAGGAGAGGCAGAACTATAGATTCAAGCTGACAGAAGTCATTGGATTTACACATGAATTTCTAATTCGGGGTTTTGTAGATTGAAGTCCTGTAGTCCTTGCAATAGAGCTCACAATATTACGAAACGCGAAGTCCCGAAGGGATGAAAGGATCATGTGGGCCATAGGAATTGGCAGGGTGGACAGGTGTCGCACTATTAACACGGAAGTCAAATTCTATTGACCATTTTAGGTTTTCGAGGGCTGAAGTCCCGAAATCTTCACATCAGGATTCGTGAAATCACAAAGTCCGAAGTCTCGATGGAGTGAAAGGCCATTGAAAGGTCAACCTTGTGAGCACATCAAAGTTTAATTAAATTAGGTTTCGAAAGTTGAGGAGACGAGTTGCTTGACATCGCAATTCTCGAAATCGCGAAATGGAGAAATATGAAACTAGCAAAGGAAAAGGTCAAGTGTTGACTATTTCAGGTTTCGAAGATTGAGAGTCAAGGCGCTTGACCACCGGATTCGAGAAAGTTTGAAGTCCGATCTCCCGAAGTACAAGGGGGGGATTTCTCGAAGTTAATTGTTGTTGTAGATTTCCTGAAAGGGAAATAGAGGAGCCATTTCCAAGAACTCTTTGGGCCAGTGGAAGAGGAAAGATCATATGTGTGTGGACATCTGACCTGTTGGTTGCGAGGGTTGTGTCAGATTTGGTATCAGAGCCCAAAAAGGTTTCTTTTCTTTCTATAATAGGGAAAAGGAGAATTCACCATGCTGCCGAGAAGAAGGGGTAGGTAGATGCCTGATCCAGCCATGGAAAGAGAAACACGTGATCTACGCACCAGACTTGAGGACATGGAGACAACATAGAGGCACATAGTCAGTGCTAAGGATCTTAGTGATTCCGAAAGTGAAATTGAGGCTGAACATGAAGGGGAGGAAGTTGCAACTGAAGATGCAACAAACGAACATTTGATTAGGTCTATTGTAAGAATGGGTGCAAGAGCGTAAATGGACATTTCAGTTTATGAGGGAAACTTGGATGCAGAGGAGCTTCTAGACTAAATTAGAGCCCTGGAGCTTCTAGAAGGTCAAACATATTGTCACAAGATTGAAGGGACATGCAACATTGTGGTGGGATGAGCTACAAGTTGACAGATGCTGCAAAGGCAAGCAGAAAATCAAGAGTTGGGATAGGATGATCACGAAGATGAAGGCAAAATTCATCCCTAGAGATTATCAGATTGCTATGTTTCGAATAATGCAAAACTTGAGACAAAAGCTGATGACAGTGAAGGAATACACTGAAGAATTCTACAAACTAAACATGAGGGCAGGTCATCGAGAAAGCGATGATGAAAAGGTTGATAGATACATGAATAGAATAAGATATGACATTCAGGATGAGATGAGCATGATAACCATCCAAATGGTGGAAGATGCTTATCAGATGTCTCTAAAGGCTGAAGAGAAGCTGAGCCAAAAGCAGGGTCAAAGAGGCCGAGGTAGAAATCATCCCAAAGGCAAATCAGTTGCCCAGGATAAAAATCAGAAACCCAAGGAGGACAAGAAGAAACATCAGACTCAAACAGAGAGAGGTGGAAGCTCATAGCAAGGGAAATATGTTGAACAGAGAGGGCAGCATATCGAACAGAGAGGAGAGTATGCTGACATTAATATTTTTCCTTGTACCAGAGGTAGAGGAAGAGGAAGAGGTGGAGTAATAACATGCTTCACAAGCGGAAAGGCTGAACACAAGTCTTATGAGTGTCCAGACAAAAAGAAAGAAGGAGGTAAGACTCACATCGCCAAGCACGGAGGTGAAATATTGAGGCTGAAGATGCTAAAGGTGGAAGATCATTGATGATGCGAAAAACTCTTTTGACACCAAAGAAAGAGGTGGACAGTTCAATCCAAAGAAATATACTTTTCCGGACTACTTGCAAAACCAAGGACAGGGTATGCAAGGTCATTGTGGATAGTGGTAGCATAGACAATCTCGTTACAACAGAGATGGTAGAAAAGCTGGAGCTAGAGACGATTGATCATCCAAGCCCATACAGAGTTTCATGTCTACAAAAATGACATCAGGTAACTGTCACTAAAAAGTGTTTAGTTGAATTTAAGATAGGAGGATATAACGATGAGATATTATGTGATGTTATTCCTATGGATGTTTGTCATCTATTGTTGGGTAGACACCAAAGATTGTTTTGACCAGCATAACAATGGATGATTTACCAGAAGAGGTTCAGGAACTACTAGAAGAGTTCGTTGACATAGTAGTGGAGGAACTACCTCATTCGTTGCCACCAATTAGAAGTGTGAATCATCATATTGATCTCATACCAGGAGCTAGTTTTCCAAACAAATCCGTGTACAAATTGACACCGCAGGAGAATGAAGAGGTCAAAAGCCAAGTCCAGGATTTGTTGGACAAAGGTTTGGTTAGGGAAAGCTTGAGTCCATGTGTTGTTCCAACAGTAATCAGTCCGAAGAAAGACGGAGGCTGGAGGATGTGTATTGAATCAAGGGAGATTAACAAAATAACTATCGAGTACAGATTTCCATTTCCAAGGATGGACGATCTGATGGATTTCTTGAGTGGAGAAAAATATTTTTCGAAGATTGATTTGAAAAGAAGTTATCATCAAATCCGCCTAAGAGAAGGTGACGAGTGGAAGACAACCTTCAAGACAAATGAAGGGTTGTATGAATGTCTTGTTATGTCATTTGGCTTAACGAACGGGCCAAGTACTTTCATGAGATTGATGAACGAAATCCTAAGGGAGTTCATCGGGAAATTTGTTATCATATATATGGATGACGTACTGATTTTCAGTAAAACAGTGGCAGAGCATCTGAAACATTTGGCTACAGTGATGCACAGGCTACAGTAGGAGAAGATTCTGATAAACATGAAGAAGTCCTCATTCATGAAGATGGAGATCATTTATCTGGAGTTTGTTATTTCTGCAGATAAATTGAGGATGGATCCAGATAAAGTGGAAGTGATTAAGAATTGGCCATCACCGAAGAGTATATTTGAGGTGAGAAGTTTTCATGGATTGGCTAGTTTCTACTAGAAGTTCATCAGAAATTTCAGTGGAATTAGTGCATCGATGAGGAGTCTGAGGAAATTTCAGTGGAATTAGTGCACTAGACAGAGGAGGCTGAGAAAAGTTTTAATTTGTTGAAGAGGAAAATCACGGAACAACCAATTATGGTGTTGCTGAATTTCCAAAAGACATTTCAAGTGAAATGCGATGCAAGTGGATTTGCAATAGGGGCAGTCTTGAGTCAGGAAGACAGGCCGATAACGTACTTTAGCGAGAAGCTGAATGAAGCGAAAGTGAAATACTCCACTTATGATAAGGAGTTTTATGCTATCATATAGGCATTAAATAAATGGAGACATTACTTTATCCCAAAGGAGTTTGTCTTATACAATGACAATCATGCACTGCAGTTTGTGACTCAACATGAGAAGTTGAATCAAAGACATGTAAAATGGGTTGAATATATGCAAAATTTCACTTTTGTGATTAAACACATTTCTGGTACTGCTAACAAAGTTGTTGATTCTTTGAGCAGGAAGTGTTTGCTATTGCGGGAGTTCAAAGTCAAAACGTTGGGTTTTGATGATCTCAGGGACATGTACAGAGATGATCCACATTTTAAAGAGGCGTATGAAGCGGATAAGAATCCAATTCTTAGGGATAGAATCTAATGGAAAGAATACATGATCCAGGAAGGATTACTATTTAAAGGCAATCAACTGTGTATTCCAAAATGCTCCATGAGGGAGAATCTACTGAAGGAGAAACACAGTGGAGGATTGGTTGGACACTTTGGTCATGACAAGACATTCACAAAGTTAAAGGAGTCATATTTTTGGCCAGGAATGCGAGCAGACGTCAAGAGATTCGTAGACAGATGCAGAATTTTCCAGCACTCAAAGGGCTAGAGACATAATGCAGGGTTTTATCAACCATTACCCATACCTGAGAAGACATGGGATGCAGTCAGCATGGATTTCATATTGGGATTGCCAAAAACACAAAGAGGGATGACTCAATATTTGTGATGGTGGATAGATTTTCCAAGATGGCACACTTCATTCCATGTCAGAAGACTAGTGACGCAACTCACATTGCAAATCTCTTTTTCAAAGAAGTCATTCAACTTCACGACTTACCAAGGAGAATAGTTTCAGATCGAGACACTAAGTTCATAGGAAACTTTTGGAGGACCTTATGCAAGAAGATGGGGACTAACTTGTCATTTAGTTCAGCTTATCATCCTAAGATGGATGGACAGACAGAATTGGTGAACAGAAGTCTAGGAGACTTGCTGAGAACCCTGGTGATAGAACACCACAGCCAGTGGGACAACATATTACCACAGGCAGAATTTTCTTATAACGACTCAATTAACAGAAGCACAGGGTAGAGTCCATTTCAGATTATCTATAGTAGATCAACATTGGAGACAACTTAAATTTGTGGTTGGTGACTTGATTTTGACACATTTGAGAAAGGAAAGGTTCCCGAAAGGGACATATAATAAACTGAAAATGAAGAAAATCATACCATGCAAGGTCTTGAAGAAAATTGGGGAAAATGCTTACGAGATTGAATTACCCGATGGGATCAGAATTTCTCCGATATTCAATATCTCATATTTGTACCCATATAAAGTTGAGGAAGTAGGAACATGAAATGAACAACCAATGATCCAATGGACAAAACAGATGCTAGTTGCAGAAAACTCGCAGATGCAGTGCATAGTGGACAAACGGGTCAGCAAGAAGACCAGGAGAAAGAAATACTTTGAATATTTGATCAAGTGGAAGGGTCGTCCAGCTGAAGATGCTAGCTAGGAGAACGAATCAGAGATCCAGAGGCATGGACAGACCATGTGTGAGCTCATGGACATGAGCCCATGAAAATTTTCAAGCAAGGGAGTATGGAAGTATGATGCAGGAGCATCTCAAGCAAGCCAACGCGGAGGCAAGAGATAGTTGGAAAGGCGTCCAGCACAAATTTTGAAAATGGACCTTGAGCGATCTGCTCTCGTCCTTAGTAGGTAAAAGGCATTTATGATAGTTAATGCAAGTAGGTAGAATTGAATTCCTAGATTAGACCATTTTAGGAGTGGAGGGAAAACGGATATAGACACCCTTATTATATTATTATATAGTAGGGAAGAACATTACCAAGGAGAGAATAGCATACGAAGCTGGAACAGAGAAACTGTGTTTGAAAAACACCCATATACAGAGATTTGAATTAATAGAAGAAGTCTTAATTCAGATTCATGGCGTTGTATTTGTTTCTTGTATGTGTATGCTAAATGGTATGTTCATGGTTTTTACTCTTTCTATCATGCAATTGTTTTTATGTTATGTATGAATGATTTCTTGTTGAATGTTTGAAATCTTAGAGGAAGGGGCAAATGAATGAGTTTCAATTGTTTCTCTATCTGAGCAAGAGTTCCTGCAAGGAGTGTGGTTAAATTGTCTGCAAGGAGTGCGTTGACAAAGGATTCAGAGGTTTGTCTCTAAAAGCTTAGATAGGGTAGCTTTTGTTCTCATTCACACAGAAGTGCATTTAGGCACAGGAGCCGTGCAAGGTGTGCGCAAGACGGTTAGAGTTTCAGGTCTTGTAACCTGAATGAAGTATTGAGAGACTGCTGCTGCAGGGTGTGCGCAAAGTCAAAAGGAGTTTAACACTTGGAAGTGTTTGAAGGTCTGCCGCAAGGAGTGTGTGTAGGAGTCTTTTTCAAGACTCAGAGTTGGAGAAAACTCAGGAAGGATAAAACCTTCGAAACCATTGAAGGAAGTAGAGGAAGTTGTGCAGTGGATGGAGAGAGGGCGTTGCAAGTTGTGTCACGGGAAGTTGAGTATCGTGGAAAACCACTTGCTAAAAAGTTGCAAGAGTCCTTGTGAAGGGAAGAGACGGACAGTCGAAATTCTCTGTGGAGAATTCACGAAGTTCCGTGAGCCATCAGATCTCACTGAGGAGGAGGAGAGTTACGGCTAGTATTCCTCAAGGTTTAAGCTCAGGAGAGGCAGAACCATAGATTCAAGCTGACAGAATTCGTTGGATTTACACATGAATTTCTAATTCGGGGTTTCGTAGATTGAAGTCCTGCAATCCTTGCAACAAGGCTTATGAAATTATGAAACGCGAAATCATGAAGGGATGAAAGGATTGTGTGGGCCATAGGAATCGACAGGGAGGACAAGTGGCGCACTATCGACACAGAAGTCAAATTCCATTGACCATTTCAAGTTTTCGAGGGATGAAGTCCTGAAATCTTCGCATCAGGATTCACGAAATCACAAAGAATGAAGTCTTGATGGAGTGAAAGGTCGTTGAAAGGTCAACCTTGCAAGCACATTGGAGTTTCGGTAAATTGGGTTTCAGAAGTCGAGGAGAGGAGTTGCTTGACATCGCTACTCCTGAAATCGCGATAAGGAGAAATCCGAAACTGACAAGGGAAAAGGTCAAGTGTTGACTATTTTGGGTTTTGGAGATTGAGAGACAAGGTGCTTGACCACCGGATTCATGAAAGTGCGAAGTCCAATATCCCGAAGTACAAGGGGGGAATTTCTTGAAGTTAATTGTGGGTGTAGATTTCCCAAAAGGGAAATAGAGGATCTATTTCCGAGAGCTCTTCAGGCCAGTGGAAGAAGAAAGATCCTATGTGCGTGGACCTCTGACCTGCGGGTTGGGAGCGCTGCGTCAGTCGACGAGGGAACACGATCGAGATTGAAGGAAGAATCAAGAATAGCTTGATACACAATATCTATTGTCAATAACGACATGGCCATACCAACATGCGAGTGTCCTTCCCAAGATAAAATTGGGGAAGGTAGGGTCCACAGATCATCAAAATAAGACGTGCAAAAAGAAATGAACCTCTCGGTCGAGACAGTCCTACTGGACATGGCATAAACTTGATGGTTTGGTGCTGAGAAGTCGAAAGTACCCATTGGCGGTCAATAATTGTTGATCACAGGGATCGACTATCCAAGAGATGCATTAGGGCTAAGGTACACAAAGGATAATTGATCGATCATTACAATATTCCCTTCATGAGAAAAACAAAGAGTACAAAAAACGGACGATACGACGACGATCATAGCATAAGTCCAATTGCAACGTAGAAATAGGTTATAATAAAGAGGCAGTCTTGACTGAGGTTCAGTATGCCCAAAGTGCAGGATATAGCATGATGTGTTAGTCGGACTTACTCTGACTAACATTTTTTTGAAAAATGGTCTTGAGAGACTTGATCTCTACTTGTCCATTTGTCTAGGAATAATAAGAAGAAGAGTGACCATGCTTAAACCCCAATTTAGCTACTATTTCTTCCATCATCTCATTCTAAAAGTGACTTCCATGGTCAGTGAAAATCTCACTTGGGATACCGAATCGGGTGATAATATTTTCGAATACGAAAAAGGTTACAGTCTTCCAATCAGATTTAATTGTAGGCATGGCCTCAACCCACTTATTAAAGTAGTCGATGACCACAATAATGTGTTGATGTGCTCTGGCTTGCAATCAATGAAGTCCACGCCCCACTTAGTGAAGGGATTGTCGATAATAATTGGGTGAAGAGGGGATGGATGCGAGGGAACTTTCCAAGTGATAGAGGTGACACTTCTTAACCACTTCAATACAATCCTTAAATATATTAGGCCAGAAGTAACCGACTCGCAACATTTTTTGGGATGTCGCAAGCCCAGATAAATGACCACCACAAGCCCCACTATGGAAATCATTTAGGATAGACTCAGGCTCTCTGTGAGTTAAGCAATGATGCAAGATATCATCTATTCCTCGATGATACAAAGTGTCACCGACAATAGTATATTTCTTGGCTTGCAATCTTATACACCATCGATCATATTGTGAGAGATGCTGAGGGAAATTCAAAGTCTGAAGATAGAGCACGATGTCTCCATACTGGGGGTTAGACGACGATGTGTTCATCCGCAAACAAATCGACATATGTCTCCATACCGGGGGTCAGACGACGATGTGTTCATCCGCAAACAAATAAACATGGGTAACATCCTCATCTAGTTGTGGGAAATCAGATATCAACTCTGCAAATACTAGGGACTTCTTGGATTTAGCAAAAGCAAATTCAAGATCAAACTCCTACAAAATGACAATCCATTTATTATATTTCCCTCCTATGATATGATACGTGATATGTGTAGTGTAGTGTAGTGTAGTAAAGTTCGACTAAGATAAGAAATAAYGYKCTCWTGGAGCTCGTCATCCTCTTGAACTAGAACCATACCAATCGTATCGTAYTCTAGAGGCTTCAACAAAGGCGTTGACACCAAAGATTTCTTCAAAGCATCGAAGGACTCATGGGCTCRCTCATCCCAGATAAARGGGGTTTACTTCTTCAAARGAYGCATGAAACCTTTAGTGATAGTAGTATAGTTCACTATAAGCCTACGAAGAAAGAGTTGGCTAATTGTGCATGGGGGAGGCAACCGAAGTATTTCCTCAACCTTGAGTGGATCTACCATGATCCTAGACTCAGAAACTAGAAAACCTAACAAATGACCAGACTTAACGCAAAATATGCATTTATGAGGGTTTAATCAGATCTTATAATAACAACATCTTTCAAAAACAAGCCGAAGGTGGATAACGTGATCTGCTCTCTTGCGAGAGTGAGCAGCAAGATCGTCAAGGTAAGCTTCAACTATGTGCTTAAGATCATGAAACGCGAAAGTCATGGCACATTGAAAGGTTTCTCCGGCGTTGCAAAATTTCCCCAAGGACAAATAAATGTCGTCTTGTGTTGATCCTCAGATTTAATTTGAATTTCATTATATCCTGAAAATCCATCCATGAAAGAAAATACTTCGCTTCCCACACACTCGTCGAGAATATGATCGATGAGAGGCGTGGGTAGGTTGTCTTTCAGACAAGCCTTGTTTAGGTCACGAAAATCCATACATACACGGATGGTTCCTTACTTCTTATCTACGGGAACGGGGTTGGATACCCAATATGTTAAAGGAACTGGGTAGATGAAGCTAGCATTAACTAGCTTCTCCACCTTTGCCTTAATAGCAGGGGCCTTTCGAGGGTTGAAAACTCAAAGACATTTCCGAACAGGTTTAGCATATGGACACATTTTAATTTCATGTTCGACAATACAAGGGTTGATCCCTGGAGAATCTTCGTAGGACCAAGTAAATACGTCTCGAACCAAACATTTTGCATTGATATTTACGTTTTCAACCTTACCAGGGGTACGAGAGATGTCAATTTGGATGGTAGGAGAAATACTCACCATATTTCCTTTAGTATAAATGGCATGCGTATCTAGTGGAACTATGGTGTGACTTATTATCTCACTCAAAGTATATCAAAAGTCGTCTTGTTTGATTCTTTCAATATCTAGGAGAAAATAGGAATGATGATGCATATCATCCCAAGGTTTGTCGAGAGAATTCTTGGCTTCAATGATGGCTTCATCCGAAGGCAAATTCCCATCAAGTAAATCATGTGAACAAGACAACGAGGTGGCCCACATGGGCCTAGACATGAGATCCTCCTTGTCCGTCAGTGAGGGAACAAGATCAGGATCAACGGAAGAGTCAAGAACAACTTGATAAACAATATATGTTGTCGATAACGACATGGCCATCCCAACATGCGAGTGTCCTTCCCAAGATAAAGTCGAGGAAGGTAGG
>JASDQU010100151.1:567742-606041 GCA_032191745.1 Picea mariana | reverse complement strand
AGAAACTTAAGGTGAACAAGTTCATGTTCGGCCTTAATAGCAGCCTATGTGCAAAGGTTAGGATTTTGATGCATCAAACCTTACATGATGTCATCCAAAAGGCCCTCATAGCAGAGGAGGAGCTTATCAGCAGTGGTCAGACCAGCACTCCAGCGAGACCAGTAGGGTAGGTGTCATCTAAAGAAAAGTAGCATCAGACACCAGCCAGACATACGTGAGGATATTGTGGCTTCTAGAGAGGATCCACCTTCACTACACCTCGTCGAGCGTCGCCTCAGTAGCGGACACCTTATTGCGGACCACAGCATCAGCAGCAGCTTCGACCGCAATAGCAGCAGTTTAGGCCTATTCAGCATAACAGACAAGGGTTCCAGGCCGGTGGGCCATCATCTTCTACTTCGGGTACCAGGACTACTGGGCCAAAGAAGGGGTGTTGGATGTGTGGGGAGCCACATTACCAGCGCGACTTCCCTGTGGAGAGGACTAGAGAGTTTGGATCAGCCAGACCCACGATCGTGGGAGATATGGACAAGGCCCATTGGATTCATGCAATGCTAAATAACCACCAGGCAGAGCATCAGTCGACTGTGCTTGAGATGACAGGTACCTTCACTGACCAGACCCTTAGTATTTTGATAGATCCTGGTGCTACCGAGAGTTTCATTTCGGGTGCAGCGCTAAAAAGAATTAAGGTAAAGGTAGTCAAACAGGATGAGTTTAGCTTCGTAGACATGGCTTCGGGAGCCAAACAGAAGGTTGGAGGAAAGGTTATGGGCTGTGTCCTTAACCTCGAAGAGTTTGTCATGAGGGCCAACCTGCACGTCATGATCCTAGGATCTTATGATGTCGTGATTGGTATGGATTGGTTGGAATTGCATGAGGCGATACTCAACTGTAAGATAAAATGGTTGAGCTTGGTCGATGATGAGGGAGAGAGACGGGTGATTGTAGGCTGGAACTAGGTAGTTTCTCTAAGGTTCATCTCTTTCTTTCCACTTCGAAAGAGCATGCGCAAGAGGTGCAAGCTTTATGTGATCCTGGCGTTAAAAAAGAAGGGAGTAGCGGAAGGTCTAGAACACCTTCTGGTGGTGAAAGAGTTTGCGGACATTGTTCCAAAGGAATTACCTGGGATGCCACCAGAGAGGGAATTGGAGTTTACCATAGACCTAAAACCAAGGACTGAACCGATAGCAAGAACACCTTATCAGATGTCGACTTTGGAGTTACAAGAGTTGAAAATGCACCTGAAGGAGTTGCTAGACCTGGGACTGATACGTCTTAGTGCGTCACCGTGGGGTGCACCTGTTATTTTCATATGAAATAAGGATAGGTCGTGGAGGCTTTGCATTGACTACCATCAATTGAACAAGGCAACTGTCAAGAATTAGTATCCATTGCCGAGAATTGATGATTTGTTCGATCAAATGAAGGGCGCGATGGTGTTCTCCAAGATTGATCTGCGATCAGGGTATCAATAGTTACGGATCAAGGAGGATGATGTCACTAAGAACGCCTTTAAAATGAGGTTTGGACATTACGAGTTTACTATTTTACCATTTGGACTGACAAACTCCCCAGGGGTATTTATGAGTTTGATGAACGGGGTGTTCCACGAGTACTTGGAGAAGTTCATCCAAGTATTCATTGACGATATTTCGATTTAGTCTCGAACGATGGAGGAGCATGACGATCACTTGCACTTGGTACTACAGTGTCTGCGAGGGCACAAACTATATGGGAAGTTGTCCAAATGCTTTTTTTATCAATCAAATATTTACTACTTAGGGCATGTCATCTTCAGTGAAGGCATCGCCGTGGATACAGCAAAGGTCGACGCTATTATGGAATGGCCTGCACCAAAGAATGTCCCGGAAGTACGTAGCTTCATGAGTTTAGCAGGATACTATCGATGGTTCATTGAGGGATTTTCTAAGATAGAAAATCTGATCATGGAGTTGCAGAAGAAGAACAATAAGTTTGTATGGATCGAGAAATGCGCGGAAGCATTTCAGAGGCTCAAGGAATTATTGACAAAAACACCGATACTAAAGGTCCCTGACATGGACATGGACTTCTTGGTATGCACTGATGCATCCAAGGAGGGCTTAGGCGGGGTCTTGATGCAAGACGAACGAGTGATAGCTTACCTTTCGAGGAAACTAAGAAGGCATGAGGAGAACTACGCAATGCATGATTTGGAGTTGTTAGCCATCGTATATGCCTTAAAGGTTTGAAGACACTACCTTGTTGGACGAAAATTTGAACTAAATACTGACCATTGTGGACTACAACACATATTTACCAAAGCGACCTGAATGCATGACAACGACGTTGGTCTAAATTTATTAGTTAGTACGAATTCAATATTACTTACATAAAAGGAACAGTGAACCGAGTGGTGGATGCATTGAGTCGGAGACCATGCATCTTTTTGGTGCTGCCTCTTCAGCCAAATCTGCGTGAAAAGATTCTAGCTTTATAGCGTGATGATGACTTGTAAAAAGAGATTGAGGGTTTTATCGGACAAAACACAATGATGGTACCACGATTTGAATGATTTTTGTTTGATAGCGATGGTTTATTGAGTTTTAAAAATCATATCTACGTACCGTTGAACGACGAGTTGAGGATGTTGATCCTGAGCGAGGCTCATAGAGCAGTTTACATGGCTCACCCAGGAGTCACGAAGATGAGGGAAGACCTTAAACCCTTATTCTTCTGGAAGGGAATGAAGGCAGACATAGTCAACTATGTGGCCAGATGTCTAGAATGTCAGTAGGTAAAGGCAAAACATAGACACCCAGTAGGATTACTACAACCACACGCTATTCTGGAATCGAAATGGGAGGTTATTTCAATGGATTTTATTAGTGGATTGCCACTAACGGCAAGGAGACATGACTCAATTTTCGTAGTAGTAGACACTCTGACGAAGACTGCTCACTTTATTCCTATGCATACGACGTATCAGGCACCTAACATAGCTAGAGTTTTCATCAGTGATATTGTGAGGCTACATGGCGTGTCTAAGAGGATTATATATGATCAAGGATTGGTGTTTACTGAATTATTTTGGACGACTTTCCAAGAGGCCTTGGGAACCCAACTTAAATTTAGTATTGCGTATCACCCAGAGACTGACAGGAAGACCAAGCGAATGAACCATACCTTGGAGGACATGTTGCACATGTACGTGATGGACCAACAAAAGTGTTTGGAAGAATTCTTGCCACTAGTGGAGTTCGCTTACAGAAACAGTTACCAGAGCACCATTAAGATGGTGCCTTTCGAGTTTCTTTACAGGCGATCGTGTCAGACGCCTTTGAGTTGGGATCGGCTTGAGGATAGGGTCTTGGTGGGACTAGAAGCGATCCAAGAAATGGAAGAGAAAATGCAAACAATAAGACAAAGGATTAAAGAAGCACAGGAACGATAGAAGAGTTATGCCGATCTGCATCTTGGATCATCGCATTCGACAGCTACGACGTCGAACGATAGAGCAGGTCAAGGTCCAGTGGGACAATTATAGTTTGCACTCGTCGACCTGGGAGGATGCATATGATATGTGCCAACAGTTTTCATTGTTGTTTGATAGATAGACATATGATGTAGCACCACCTTTCGGTTACCAAGGCTTAATCTCTCTTAAATAAAACTATAACACCACTTTGTACATAAATCATACTGACTTTATAGTAATAACATGCATTTAATCAAGAGATTCAATTAAACTCAAAGTAAACATAAGATTTACTACTATAATCAACAATCAATAGTATTAACATTAAATTGATATACACAACGGAATACATGAATAAATATCATCTGATACTTATCTTCGAAACAGTGGTAGAATCCACCAACCCCGTGCAGGCCTTCCATGAACCTCCCAACCTTAGACCGCACTGCTCATCAGCTCAGCAATGGGTCACCCCCGAGCTGGGACTAAACTCCACCCCAAGGCAAGGAATCCTAGGCTAGGTTGAGGTATAGGGAAAACAACACAGAAAACTGGAAGGATTCTTCCCAAGATGCCATCTTATGCCCACTACTACCAAACTCTCATTCCCCACATGCCTGTTTCGCCTGGGAGTATACACCTTCACAAGAATAGTCCATCGGTGCTGACCTCCCTCTCTGGGTCTTGACAACAGGTCAGATCAGGAAGTCTCAGAGCCCGAAGCTGGTGTTGGACACTCTCTGGAAGAAACCACTTCCCAGCAAACTCTCTCACTTGGAGAAAATTTCTCACAGGCCTGAAAACCTGCCTCTTCCAACAATAGTCACCTCAATCACCTGGAGAGAGGTCATACACAATCTCAATCAAAACTTTCACTAGCCTGCAAGCCACGCGTAGTCCATATCTGCGTGGCCACCACAGCTAATTGGAAAACAAATACAGGCTTCCCAAACAGGCTTAGCAATGGTGCAAGGTCTCATAGTGTTGGTTCTTGGGAATGTGTGACAAACAATCCACGTAGGGAATGACATAGGTTCCATGACTCAGAATGGAGAGGGTGAACCTGACCTTTTCATAAATGAACACAGGCTTCTCGGCTTTCAGAACAGAGGATTTACACAGTTTTTCAAAGTCAAACATAGGCTTTTCGGCTCACAGAGAAGCATGAGGGTTCTCTGCAAAGCTCGGGTTGGTCGTACTACTCAGAGCTCTGTACACGCTCAGGCAGTCAGGCGGAATGGATGAGGAACCCTTTCACAGCTCATCTTGGCCATTTTATTCACATGCACCAGGGTTGACACTTGTCACCCATGGAACTTCATGTGTTCCATTCAGCATGCCTTCCTTCCCCTTTGGTAGTCCCTCGTCCTTTCCAAGAACTTAGGATAAAATTTCACACTCACATAATTCATGTGGCTTTTTGGAATAATAATAAAATATTATTCCCAAGGCTTAAGCCCCTAGGCTTGGCCCTTAGGCTCAACACTTAGCCCCTCTTCCCACATTCCAGCCCCTAATTCGTTGCCCATTCCATGGAAGCTCAGTCCCCCATCACTCATTCATTGTAGTCGGTTTGCACGTGGCGGTGTCTATATTTATTAATGTGTTGCATACATACAAGTACAAAACCAGGCCCTTGGCCTCCAAACCTTAGGCTCTCTGGCCTAACAATCACATAAGCCCACCGTCTTATACAAAATTGGCTCACTAGACTATAACATATATTTACAATTCATTTCATGCATCTGATTTACAATTGGGCTTAGCCTTGGGGACATTACAATACCCCTCCCTTATTTCTGCACCGTCCTCAGTGCAACTTTACACAACATCTGCAAGATTTTCAAAAAATTTCAAAAAGATGCAAGTACTCTGCCTGCATAACATCTCCATGCTCCCATGTCGTGTCCTCAAGACTGTACCAGGTCCATTGGGCCTTTACAAGATCTATAGCTCGATTCCGGAGCTGTTTGTTTTTCATGTCTAATATGCACACAGGATGCACTTGCAGGACACATTCTGGTTCCACCTGAATCACATTCCAATCGATAACATGATTAACATCAGGTATATATCTCTTAAGCAGTGAAACATGAAATACAATATTTACAGTCATAGATGCAGTTAATGCAATCATGTATGCAACTGGACCAATCCTTTCCAATATCTCAAATGGCCCACAAAATCTCGCTGCTAAATTGGCACAACTTTCCAACTTCAGGGAACTCCTGTTAGTTTTCACTTTCAGGAAAACATGGTCACCCAATTTGAATTCTCTGTGGTTTCTATTACTATCGGCATAACTTTTCTGCCTGTCCTGGGCAGCTTTTAGATTCTATTTAATTCTTATCATTTGGTCTTCCATCTCTTTGATCAGCTCATGCCCAACTACTACTCTGTCAGCTAGATTATCCCAGC
This sequence comes from Picea mariana, assembly GCA_032191745.1. Lineage (NCBI taxonomy): Eukaryota > Viridiplantae > Streptophyta > Pinopsida > Pinales > Pinaceae > Picea > Picea mariana. The sequence goes on along the minus strand of JASDQU010100151.1, from coordinate 600,163 downwards.
TCACTGGAGTGTTGTACTTTCTTCCATAAAGTGCTTCGAATGGGCTCATCTTCAACGATGCATGATACCCATTATTGTAGGCAAATTCTACCAAATCCAGGTAGTCTTCCCACCTTGATGGTTTATCCATCACATACATTTTCAGTATGTCTTCTATTACTCTGTTCACTCTCTCTGTCTATCCATCAGACTCAGGATGATACACTGTACTAAAGTTTAGATTCGTTTTGAATCCCTTAAATAGTCCCTTCCAGAAATTCGAGGTGAATTTCAGGTCCCTATCAGACACAATTGTGTTAGGAATTCCATGCAAGCATGCAACTTCTTTTAAGAAGATATCAACAACATCAGCTGCTCTATGTGTGGCTTTTAGTGGAATAAAATGGGCAGATTTTGTAAGCTTGTCCACCACCACCATGATTGAATCATGTTGTTTTCTTGTTCTGGGTAGTCCGGTGATAAAATCCATTGTTACCACATCCCATTTCCACTCAGGAATGGGTAAAGGATGCAACAACCCTACTGGGTGCCTATGCTTAGCCTTAACCTTCTAGCACTCCATACATCTGGCGATGTATTCAATGATTTCCTTCTTCAGACCCGGCCAAAAGTAATGGCTTTTGACTACTGCCAGAGTTTTCTGGTATCCGGGATGCCCAGCATAATCCACGTTATGCATTTCTTTCAGAATTGCTAGCTTCAGATCTCAGACATTGGGTACATGCACTCTGTTTTTATACAAAATTAAGCCATCAGTTCCCAAGGTGTAACTTCCATGGATATGTGGTCTCTCACGCTACTGTAGCTTTTCTATCAGACCTCTGTACTACAAATCAACATTTGCAGCTTTCAAAATTCTATCCTTAATATCAGTCCTGTACATGCTAATGGTTGTAGCATGTAATTCGTGCACTTTTCTGCTAAGTGCATCAACCACCTTATTTTCTTTCCCTTTGATATGCTTGATATCAAAGTCATATTCACACAGAAACTCCAGCCATCTGGTTTTCCTAGAATTTAAAGTTGGCTGATCAAATAAATACGTCAGGCTATTCTGGTCTGTTCTTAATTCGAATCTCCTTCCCATGAGGTAATGTCTCCATTTCCTCAATGCATGGACGATTGCTTCCAGCTCTAAATCATGAGTAGCATAATTCCTTTCATTCTCTTTCATCTTTCGGGAATCGTAACAAATTGCAAATCCCTCTTGGCTGAGAACTCCTCCCAGCCCCTCCTTACATGCATATGTGCACACCACGAAATTCATATTTGGATCTGCAATCTTCGGGATTGGAGCGTTGGTTAGCAGTTGCTTCAATCACTGGAAACTTCTCTCACACTCTTCATTCCACTGAAACTTCATCTCTTTCCTTTGCAAGGAAGTGATAGGGTGAGCTATCTTTGAGAATCTGGATATAAACCTTTTGTAGTAGCCTGCCAGACCCATAAAAGATCTAACTTCTACCACATTCCTTGGCACTAACCATTCTCGGATCGCCTCAACTTTTTCAGGATCCACAACAATCCCCTCTTCTGAAATAATATGTCCCAAGTAATGGATTTACCTTTGATAAAATGAGCATTTGCTCAGCTTGGCGTACAGCTGGTGTTCTTTCAACACTTGCAACACCATTCTTAGGTGTTTCTCACGCTCTTCCTCTGACTTGGAATACACCAATATGTTGTCCAGGAAGACTATGACAATTTTTTTTAAATAGTCCCTAAATACCCCATTCATTAAGCACATGAAAACAACAGGTGCGTTTGATAGTCCAAACGGCACCACTGTGAATTCATAACGACCGTACCTTGTTCTAAAGGCGGTCTTGTTGATGTCCTCTTCAATTATTCTCATTTGGTGATATCTTGATCGGAGATCTATTTTTGAAAATATTTTCGCATCCTTCAACTGATCAAAAAGATCATTGATTCTTGGCAGAGGATACTTGTTCTTGACAGTTATCTTATTCAACTGTTGGAAATCAATGCACAGCCTTAACATCCCATCTTTCTTCTTCACGAATAGGACTGGTGCTCCCCAAGGTGACATGTTGGGGTGACTGTATCCCTTCTTTAGTATCTCTTCGAGCTGCAATTAAAACTCCTTTAACTCTGGCGTACTCATTCTATAAGGAGCCTTTGAAACTGGAGCTGCTCGAAGCATCAAATTTATAGAAAAATCGATGTCCCTCTTCAGAGGTAGTCTAGGTACCTCCTGAAATATGTCCTTGAACTCTGTGAGTGCCTCATGGTCTTCCAGATTTGAGACTACATCACTGGATGCTTCTCCCACATGGGCTGCAATTAATTGACAACCTTTCCTGTAACACTTCTTCAACTGCATGGCTGTGATTTCTCTAACAGCCATAGCTCTGGGAATTCCTTGGACTGTTACCTGATTTCCCTCTTCATCCAGGCATGTGAACTTCTTGTTACGACAGTCCATAAGGGCATGGTGCTGGTCCAACCAGTCCATCCCAATTAAGCACTCATAAGAGCCTAAAGGCAGAATATTCAATTCTGCCTTAGTGCTCAATCCTTTCATGTCCACTGAACATGACTTAACCAATTCAGTGACCTTCCTTTTGGTTCTTGTGGCTAACTGCACTAGCCAAGAATTTTCATGTTTGCTCCTTGATAAACGTAAACTTTCCAGCACCCTAGGATCTACATAACTATGGCTAGCCCCTGAATCAATTAAAATAATTAGTGGTCGGTTGTTAATCATACCTTCAACTTCAATCATGTGCGATTGAAATTCTTCTTGCTTGTTGTCCAGGGCTACGTAGATCCTCGGCATTCTGCGGCCCATATCCTCCACTGTTTCAGCTCATTGAACAGTATGAACAATTCTCGCTTTACCATTTTTATGGGGACAATCTCTATACTTGTGGTTTCCTTTACAACCCCAACACTGAATGGGCATCTATCTCTGTCTTTGTGCTCCCTCTTCAGTCATTCTCATCTCTCTAAATCATCGTTGTCCCTAAAGACTATTTCTAAAAAAGGAAGGCTTTTTTCCCTTCTTCCTCTGTTCCTCCTTAAACTTCCTCTAATCATTCCAAGCCTTCCGAAGGATTGGCCTTTCTCCTTGTTGTTCATACAAGCATTTCTCCCTTATTATTGTTTCTTCCATAGTCTTAGGATCGTCATACTGAATCTTGTCACCCATGGAAGGTGGCAGTCCACTCAGATATATTTGAATCTTGATAGCCTCGCCTTTGATGAATGGAACATACTTCAGTAGTTCTAGAAAACTTTGTTCATAGTCATCAATAGACATGTTGCCTAGCTTGAGTTCGAAGAACTCCTTCATCTTTCTGTCATAGTATCTTTTAGTCGGGTATTTCTTCTCAAAATACCTCTTAAATCCTTCCAAGTGACTCCTCTCCCTCTGATGTGTTGCACCTGCACAAACTGATCCCACCATATGGATGCTTTTCCTTTCAGTTGATACATTGCAATTCTTCCTTCTGCATGGGCGGAATAATTTTGCAGTTGGAAATATTTCCTCATGCCAAGCAACCATGTCTCATCATCTTCCTCCTTCTTATGTTCTCCATTGAATGTTGGAGGCTTAATCTTGTTCATCTCCCATTTCAATTCATCCTTTCCAGATTTTTGGTGTTTTCTGGTAAGGAACGGGCTTGAACTACTGTGTGTTTCCTTGCCAGAATGCTTTGGGGAGAGACGGTAATGTCTTCTACCACTCCTCGATCTTCCTCTCCTCTCAGGGATTCTAACACTTCTTGATCTGCTTGTGTCACTTTCTTTTTCTAATTTCTTTTCTATTATTTCTAGGCTCTTCAACATTTTTAAGTTGAATTCACCCTGCTAATCCTTGACTTTCATGAGATTTTGACTATCATCTTGATGTACCTTGGCATCTCTTTGCAATCCTTCAATGATTTTCATTGTGTTCCCTTCCTTGTCTGATTCTCTTCCATGCCTATTGGATTTCGATCCTTCGACTCGCAGGTTGACATATCTTCCTTCTCTTTCATCCTCTGAAACAGAGGCAATCTGCACCTCTTCCATTTCTATACTCGGTGTCAGTTTTCGGCTTTCTTGACACTCGTTGAACTCTGCACACACAAGGTGAAATCAACCAAAGTCTGTTAGGCCTTAACTCTTACAAAATCACAATATTCATAATTCAACGTGAGAGAAAAAATGTTTTGGCTTCACAAAGTTTTCTGAGCTCCAACGGTTCTGTAATTTCAGGACTTCATTTTTTGGGGTTTTTGTCCACAAGGATCCAATAGTTAAATCCTTGATAGATCTTATGTCCTTCGAAAATTTCGGGACTTTAGGATTTTGGGGTTTCAGGTTTCATGGTTTTGGTTCCCCAGAGGTCCTCGCATTCGCTTCTCTCTCTGACTCCCGACTCCAGAAATTTTGACCTCTTTTCCCTGAGCCCACAGCATAACTGTCGCCAACTATGCTGGATATTTTGGGTTTTTGGCACTTCGGTTTTCGGGTCTTCGGTACCTGGATGTTCATGATGTAGTGACTCCCAACCTCTTGTCACTCCTATCCCTGAAGTCCGATACATGGTTTCTTGTACAATATCCAATGATCCTTGATGAATTGGATCTAACGGTCCAGATCCTTTTGGGATTTCATGACCAGAAATTCACGATGCAATGACTCCCACTCTTTATCGCCTTAATTCTTAAATTCTAAAAATTCAGTTTCCTTTCTCTCTAGGCCCACAACACAGTTGTCGCCCTTGAAACCTGTTACGGTTCTTCAGTCTCCGATGGCTTCGAGACTTCAGGTTCCGGGACTTTGGGTTTTTGGTACCCGGAAGTTCACTATGCAGCGACTTCCAACTCCTTGTCACTACAATCCCCAAAATCTGAAATTATGATTTACTTTACTCTATTCTCTAGGCCCACAGCACAACTTTTTCCCTTAACTATAGTGGCGCGTGGCATGTTATGGAGGTTCCACGTCACCCTCAGTGATGTCGTCGGGTCCCACCACCCTCACCTATATTCTCGACTCATTGGCACGTGGTACACACCCTTGTGTCCATGTCCATTCAAAATGAAATCCAACGGTTAGATCTTTCTCAGATCTATGACACAGATCCTTTCGGTGTTTCGGGGTTTCGGGCATCGGGGTTTCGTGCACCCCACATCTCGAACTTCCATCTACCAAAATCATGAAATTACGATTTACTCCTCCGCTAAATTGGATGGTCAACTACCTTCCTGCAACCTACGGTGTAGATCGTTTCAGCGTTTTAGGTTTCAGAGGTGTTCACCTTCCTCCCGAACTGATCCTAAGGATCCAGCATAGTTGGTGTGGAGTCCTCTCTCCCTATGGCCATATACCACACCAGTTGTGGTTTCACAACACCGTTATACCTCCTGCGCTTATAGGCACGGTCAAGTAACTCCTCAACACTCTGGACCATACCAGGGTCTGAAATTGGCCCTCCAGACACAATTTCTCCTCTCACCCTCAGTCCAAAGACCACTCAACTAGCCCATCTAGGCTCAGTGTCGAAACCTTGGCTCTAATACTAATTTGTAGCACCACCTTTCGGTTACCAAGTCTTAATCGCTCTTAAATAAAACTATAACACCACTTTGTACATAACTCATACCGAATTTATAGTAATAACATGCATTTAATCAAGAGATTCAATTAAACTCAGAGTAAACATAATATTTACTTCTATAATCAACAATCAATAGTATTAAAATTAAATTGATATACACAGCGGAATACATGAATAAACATCATCTGATACTTATCTTCGAAACAGTGGTAGAATCCACCAACCCCGTGCAGGCCTTCCACGAACCTCCGAGCCTTAGACCGCACTACTCATCAGCTCAGCAATGGGTCACCCCCAAGATGGGACTAAGCTCCACCCCAAGGCAAGGAATCCTAGGCTAGGCTGAGGTTACAGGAAAAATAACATAGAAAACCGGATGGATTTTTCCCAAGATGCCATCTTACGCCCACTACTACCAGACTCTCATTCCCCACATTCCTGTTCCACCCGGGAGTATACACCTTCACAAGCATAGTCCATTGATGCTATCCTCCCTCTCTAGGTCTCGGCAACAGGCCAGATCAGGAAGTCTTAGAGCTCAAAGCTGGTGCTGGACACTCTTTGGAAGAAACCACTTCCTAGCAAACTCTCTCACCTGGAGAGAATTGCTCACAGGCCTGACAACCTACCTCTTCTAACAATACTCACCTCCCTCACCTAAAGAGAGGTCATACACAGGCTTAATCAAAACCTACACTGGCCAGAAAGCCATGGGTAGTCCAGCTCTGTGTGACCACCATAGCCAACCAGAAAACAAATATGGGCTTCCCAAACAGGCTTAGCAATGGCACAATGTCTCACAGTGTTGGTTCTTGGGAACGTGTGACAAACAATCCATGAAGGGAATGATACAGGTTCCACAACTTAGAACAAAGAGGGTGAACCCGACCTTTTCAAAAATGAACACAAGCTTCTCGGCTTTCAGAATAGAGGATTTACAAGGTTTTTCAGAGCCAAACATAGGCTTTTCGACTCACAGGGAAGCATGAGGGTTCTCTACAAAGCTCAGGTCATTCGTACTACTCAGAGCTCCGTACATGCTCAAGCAGTTAGGTGGGATGGGCAAGGAACCCTTTCACAGCTAATCTTGGCCATTTTATTCGCATGCACCATGGTTGACACTTGTCACCCATGGAACTACATGTGTTCCATTCAGCATTCCTTCCTTTCCCTTTGGTAGTCCCTCGTCCTTCCCAAGAACTTAGGATAAAATGTCACACTCATATAATTCATGTGGCTTTTTGGAATAATAATAAAATATTATTCCCAAGGCTTAAGCCCCTAGGCTTGGCCCTTAGGCTCAACACTTATCCCCTCTTCCCACCTTCTAGCCTCTAATTCCTTGCCCACTCTATGGAAGCTCAATGCCCCATCACTCATTCATCGTGGTCGGTCTACACGCAGCGGTGTCTATATTTATTAATGTGTTGCATACATACAAGTACAAAATCAGGCCCTTGGCCTCCAACCCTTAGGCTTTCTAGCCTAACAATCACATAATCCCACCAGCTTATACAAACTTGGCTCACCAGCCTATAACACATATTTACAATTCATTTCATACATCTGATTTACAACTGGGCTCGGCCTTGGGGACATTACATATGATACTGTGATACACTTTATTTCGGTATATATACTATGAAACTTCGGGACAAAGTTTAGACCAAGAGGGGGTGTATGTAACATCCCGCTCTGGCGCACTGAGCGAACTTATTCTTTGAAGACACTTGCTCACAAGCGATCCATATTATTATGCTATTAGAACTTTTGATTTTGATTATGAGGCGTTATGGATTGATGACGTGTATTTTACTGCATTGACATAGACAGGTGCTATTGACTCGGTTTCACGAAGTGTGCAAGATTTTGGACCTCGAGGATTCAGAGGCATCGATGGAACCCCTTGGACTCCGGATCGAGTCAAGGAGTGTACCATTGGGGTTTGATTGTATTACTGTGATATTAGTGCATCTGAATAGATGATATGATATGGATATATTCTGACACGATTTGTTGTTGATGCAGGTTGATGATATCTTGCCAACCAGATTCACATGTGGAGTAAAGGGGTCACGAATGACTACCAGAGATGTTGAGGGAGAGGTGTGGAAAACAACCCTTCCATGGCCTACTAGCACTCCCATTGTGGCTCGAACTGTAGGTTAACGTTTACCTAGCTTGAGAGGATCCACGATGCCATGAGGGCAGACTGCGATAGTCTCTCACGATGATTCTAAGGGGCGTGCAATAAGGTGGGGGCCTGATTCCTTAGAGGCCCTTAGTCTCCCACAAGTTCAACTAGTGGAGTATTAACTCCAGGATTTTTTGATATCTACCAAGTTAGTCAAGAGGTGAGTGACACCCCTGGAGCACGTAGTGCACCCTGAAGGGCACATTGCGGAAGGGAACAGATGAGGCGAGTGGCACCCTTGGAGCACCTAGTGCGTCCTGAAGGGCATGTCACGTTGTTTTGATAAATGAATGAACCTAGTCAGCCTTAGGATGAACACTATGATAATAATTTTAAAAAACATTTTCCCTAATAAAATGTYGCCCATCACGAAAATTAAGGTCTAGGTCTAAATCATGCTAGTGGTAAAATTTTATCCTTTTTATTAAAAGAAAATTTTTGATATATATATATATATATATATATATATATAATCAAATTAAAAACAAAATAAATAAAGAGTATGATCTTCATTAAGTCTTGTAACACGAAGGGAGTAAGAAATTTAATTTATTAAGAAAAATATATAAAAAAATAAATAAATAAAATAATCTGTTGGAATAAAATTTAAAAAAAAAGGGAATTAATTGTTTTATTATTTTGATAACTTAAAACATACTAATTAATTGAGAAAAATGAAAAAGGGTCAATTTCCACTCCTCCCTTTTTGAGTTCTAATTAAAAAGGGGAAAGAGGGAAAATCTAAAATATTAGGAAACTAGGAAAAGAGATAAACATAAAAAGGGAAAAAGGGGAACATAAGGGAAAAAACAAAAAGTCAAACTTAGTAAAGTATCTACCATTTAAGAGCTTTCTAATTTAAACTGAACTAGCAATTTAATAATAGGGAAAGCCATTAAAACTTGTAAGAGAGTTTGGGGAAACCTATGAGTGATTCTAGGAGTAAATCTAGGTGGGTGAGGGAAATAAAGATAATTAATTAATTAAAGAAATTAATTTATGGATGAATGAAGGGGATGGGTGACACTTGTATGGGGAGGAATTTTTAGGAACTAAATTTTAAAAACTTAATTAAACGAGATTTTAGGAAAGTAAGGAACCACGAAACTCTATATAATGAAGGGAGGAGATGGAGGTTGGATCTCTTCTGTTTGCGTAATCTTACGCTGCAGAAATATCCACTTGATGGACTTAACTTGTGGAAGTTGGGATACCCAACTCAGTGAGGAGTGGTAGCTCAACCTTGCGAGGTGAGCTGGGAGCTAGTCGAAATCTCTGGATAGTGAGTGTGTCGCCCCTTTGCGGCTCGTGGGGCTAAGGGAGAAGAAGAGTACCCTTAGCATTGGCTGGAAGGTACCGGTGAAGTCTCGTCGGTCGACACGCTGGAGTTTCAAGGAGCACGTAGGATGTCCACTCTGAATAGGCAATGATACACTTTCTTCGTTTTGTATGGTAAATTTTTTTAGAACTTATGCTTGAATCTGCATTTTTACTTAGGTAAGTGAACTGATTTTCTAGATGGTTTTCTGAAATTTTCTTAGCCTAGATCGATGATATATTGACTCCCATGGCTTCATTTCCCCGCACATCTTGACCACCTTGCTGTGTTGATTGTGACCTTTGTGGTTGTTTAGCCTTTGTCCCTAGCTCACGAGTCCTCACCTGAGTAGTCGGCCAGGAGCCTGGTCTATGGTCGTCACCTTAGCATTAAAAGAACTATGGATCTCAACACCCTGCTTTTCTGTATGAGGATGATGAGAAAAGGATGAACCTGTTACCCAACTACCCTTGATGTTTGTCCCTGGCTAATTGTTGATTCCGCCATCTTGCAATGACTTCTGCGTGTTGATTATCTGGTGTCCTGGTTGGTTTTCTCTATGCCTTGACTGATAAAATCCCTGCAATCATTCCATGACCTTTCCCATTGGATCCTTGTGTTCTCTTACTGATGTCTGCGCTTTCTTGGGGTTATAGCAATGGAAGCACGAATTGATTCCCTGTCTGCAAATTTTTGGGTATTCTGGCAATGGAAAAACACAATGGTTTCATGTCTGAATTTTTTTTATATTTTGTATTCTGGCAATGGAAAAGAGAAATGATTTCATGTTTGCAAATTTTATAATTGGCATTCTGGCGAAGGAAAAGAGGAATTATTCTTGTCTGCAACTTTTATATAAGGTATTCTGGCAATGGAAAAACGGAATGGTTTCATGTTTGCATTTTTTTCTATTTTGTATTCTTACAATGGAAAAGAGAAATGATTTCATGTCTGCAAATTTTATAATTGGCATTCTGGCAATGGAAAAGAGGAATTATTCTTGTCTGCAACTTTTATATTGGGTATTCTGGCAATTGAAAACGAATGGTTTCTCTGTCTACATTTTGTTTTACCTTTGCGGAAATTTTTCCCTTGATGAAGATTAAGTTTTGCTTTAAAAATTTGTTGCCATGTGATTCCTGTTAATTCCCATGATTTGCAATTAATTGATGTCACATTTTTTCCCTTTGAAATATTGACTGAGTTGTTGTTAATATGCCCACAAAATTGCTCTGATAGACCGACTGAGTTGTTGTTTAATACGCCCACGAAATTGCACTAATAGACTGACTGAGTTGTTGTTTAATATGCCCACGAAATTGCTTAAAAACGTTGACTGAGTTGTTGTTGGAAATTGCCCACAATTTTAGCCATTTAAATCATAAACTCACTTGTTGAAATTGACCACGATTTTTCCTTTAAATTGTTGACTGTGTTTGCTGGACTGGGCACAAAGTTGCCTTGATGTTGACTGAGTTTGTTGTTGCATGACCACGATTTGGTCCTTTTGCAGTTGGTACCATCCCTTTTATTCTCCTTCTCCTTGAGTGTATACCCAACGTTCTCACTACCACACTTTAATTGCCACAGCGATGTTACTGGCCATGTAATTACCATGTTAATTGCAATGATAATTGCTATATTAATTGCCTTATCAATTACCAGAACAATTGCTACAACAATGTTAATGGTTAGCAGTCTCCCTTTTTGTTGTAATTGTCAGGTTAATTGAAATGTTGAATGCTATAGTATTGCCTTATTAATTGCCAGGATAATTGCTACAGCGATGTCTTTGATCCAATAATTGCCATGTTAATTGCTACCTTGAGTCAATGGTCAGTCGATTCCTTCTTATTGATTAAATGCCACAGCGAGTTAAATGGTTAACAATTATGTAAATTGCCTTGTTATTGCGCTATTAATTGTTATGTTAACCATCATATAAATTGTCTTGCTACTGTTATATTAATTGTTATGTTAACTAGCATGATAATCGCCTTGTTAGCGCTATATTACTTGTTATGAAAATAGTCATGAAAACTACCCTGTTATTGCTAAATTTATTGTTATGTTAACCATTATGTTAAATGCCTTCTTAACTGCTGTAATAAATTGTTATGTAACAGATATGTGACTACCTTGTTGAGTTGCTACAACAATGTTGTTAGCTGGCAGTTTCCCCCTCAATGATAATAAATAGCTAGTGTGGTTAGTTCGGTCATTATGGCTAGACTAATGTTGAGGTTTAACTGTTCATACACACTAAAGGTAGCATTCCACTTTAAGAATGCTAATGTTGTTATTCAAGTTTATGGCTAGTTGGATGGGGATTTGGATTAATATAGAATTGTCCGTTTAGGTTGTAATAAATATTAAAATTAGTATGGTGAGTAAAGACTAGATTGAAAATTTAGACTTGCTAATTTAGATATGTAATTGATGTTAGTGGATTTATAGATATCGCCTAATTGGTAACTCAGACTCTCTAAATTTGAGTCGTAATTCATGTTAAGTTTGGTTGGTAACTCGTTGACTAATGGAATTTAGACTGGTTAATTGATCTGTTATTAATGTCAATTTAAATCATAGATATTGACCATTTAGCCTTGATTAATGGTTGGGTTGTTGACGAAGTCATTTTTAGCTTGCGCTTCCCATTGAGGGTGTTGTTGTTTATTATTAATTAATGTTTGTACGTGGTTTTGTAAATGTTCAATGTGATTGGTTTTGCTCACTGTAAGGGTTCTAGTTACTTGTGTAATTAATTTTGGGTGTGTTGGGTTGTTAGGATGATTGTCCTTAGCTTAGTAGGCTTGGTCTGCTTGTAGACACCTCCTTGTTCCTCAAAACAGTCATCAGCCTTGAGACCTTAAATGGTCAAAATCGATGGGAACCTGGGCTTGAGCATTGCTTATGTGTCCTGAAGATCCTAGCCATTGTAGGGTAGAATGGGCTGGTAGTCATTCTTATTCTTTGTCGGTTGAATGTCGTAAATTACTTCCAGGAGCTTGATCTGGTTTTATGTTAGGTCATTATGTTGTTGTTGTGTGAGTTTCATGCATTATGTTCATCGTCATGTTGCGATGTTGAGTATAATGTCATTATTACATTCCTACACACACAAAAAAAAAAAATTAAGGGTTCTTTTACCGGTTGTACATCGTAGGAGTCGTGTTGGATGGGGATGTTACACCAAGTTTCCAAAGTCATGATTTCACTAAAATGTCAAATTTAGGATCTTTGTAGCCTTTTTCATGGTGCCACTAAGAAAGGATCCTATCTAGTGATAGAAGTTATGCTTGGACATCAAGAAAAATTTGGGAGGGTGTATAAACAAGTCATGTGACCCTCCAAACTATGTAATCACCTCATGAAGTGTTGGATATATAATACAATACATATTGGACCATGTCATCGTCTACAAATTTTTAGGCATGTGGCCTTATGAAGCGATCAAAAAATGGTGAGTCATGACCCATTGGAAGTTCAAAAGAGTTGTCAACCTCAAGCTATGTGCAAAATATTTTTCCACTATTGTTTTCTCTTGTGCAGATATATGGTCCATTTTTTAAGAAGACCATACTTTTTATAAAATATAAAATTTTAAAAATGTATAAATTACTTATTTTATTAATAAGGTTTAAATCAAGGTTATATGTAAGGTGATTTCAAAAATAGATTTTAGGGAGTTTGGGCAATTAGGATTTTTTATTTGTAGTTTTGTATTTAGGATTTTCCATATATTTTTTGGTCACCCCTATTGAGTGGGAGAAATCATGTCCACCGTGATCAAGGGGGTTGTTTCCACTCTTTCCTCCTTCAAGAATGTTTTTGGTAGTTCCCAAGTTGCAAAAGTCATGATTTAACTAAAATTTCAAAGCTAATATCCTTGTAGCCTTTTCCGTGGTGCCACTAAGTAAGGATCCTATCTAGAGATAGAAGTTAGGCTTGGAAATCAAGAAAAATATGGGAGGGGGTATAAAMAAGTCATGTGGCCCTCCAATATATGTAATCACCTCACGAAGTGTTGGATATAAAATCAAATACATACTATACCATGCCATCATCTACAAATTTTTAGACATGTGGGCTTATAAAGTGGTGAAAMAATGGTGGGTCATGACCCATTGGAAGCTAAAAGGAGTTGTCAACCTCAATTTAGGTGCAAAATATTTTTACACTATTTCTTTATTTTGTGCATATGATATATGGTGTGTTTTTTAAGAAGACCATACTTTTTCAACTATATTGGAATATACATGCAGATACTAGGAGAGAAGATTTGATCTTGATAAGGAAGAATTCTGGAAATCTCTTATCTCAATAAGGATCTACTCCCTACCATTGTATTTTAGGGATAAGTAAATTTTGATAGGAACTACTAACACTATAGGGTCGTATCTCAAATACTTGGAGGCTACCAAGCTGGATAAGTACGCCTACTATGCTCACATTTTTTTTTATCTTAATGTCTCCCAATCCTTCCCAACTTCCATAAAAATATCCTTGAGAGATAATGAATGGATTAAAACCATAGACTATGAACACATCATTTTTAGATGCCACAAATTCCATGAACATGGCCACTTATTTTGGCATTGTCCCCTCAACCAACAACCCCAAAAAAATCATGAATGTGCGGTAAAATATGTAAAAGGCTTCATCACTATCCAACGTAGGAGGAAATAGAAGAGGTTTTTTATAATACCCACTCAGGAAATAAAGCAAGGAAATGATAAAAAAAATTAAAAGATAAATAGCCTTCTATTTCAACTAAGAAAACCCTCTTAGACCCTAGCGAGAACCAATACATCTCTACTCCAACCCAAAAAACTCTATGTTTTAAAGAACCATGAATCAATGGATAAAGAGGAATGTGAAAAATATAGAAATCACATGAAACTTGAGGTATAGGAAAAATAAAATACGCCAATGGAGAAACATCAAAATACAGAATGCACTCCCTTAATTGTAAGCAGTAAATACCAAGAACCTAATAGAAATAGAGAATGAATCCATAAAGGAATTCTTGTAAATGATACAAGAAACCATATATATATATATATATATATATCCTTAGGATATGATGAATATTACATCAATTCCCTATTATAAAAATAGATAAAAAAAAACTTTACAAGTCAATTGTCAGATGAACTCCAAAATATAGAAACAATAAGAGTGCCTCCAACTCATTCAAAAACTTAAGTATAGAAGTATCCCCTGTAAAACCTACCAACAAATTCTAATGGAAACCAAAGGGAAAAAAGAAAAATAAACTCAAATTGTAGGAGGTGGGATAACATCTCATCAACTCAAGGAAAGACAAAGATCTTAGGGAGAGATATCTTCACCCCAACTAATTTTAACTATACTTATTATGTCCTAGTATATGAGGGGACTGAACTCTCTCATGAAACAAAATCATTTCAAAGTGAAAATCAAGAAGGAAAACCTTGACTTATGTATCATTGAAGAAACCAAGTGCTTTGAGAATTACATTCTATCACGTTTTTCAAAAACTATGGTGGGATTGCATAGTAATTGGCTTAAGGGAGAAATAATTCTTTGGGGGACAACTTATATATGGTGGTTATTGGCCCATTATTTATTGGATCCTCTACCTTTGTATCCCTCACCAATGTTTATGGATCAATCAACCCCTAGAACTAGGAAGCTTTCATTTATATTCTCCACAATATACCGCCAAATGCTCCTAGTATCTTGCAAATAGTTGGGGGAGATTTTAACATGATAACATGCCATACAGAAAATAAGAGGACTTTGCAGTCTAGATGGAATTTGCACTAAAATTGTAGATAATATTAAATAGATTCAATTAATAAATTCTACCCATTGCAATGGTATCTATATCTAGAATAACAATAGAGGATGGGAATCCATCATGTGGTAGAAACATCAATTAATTTATTCTATCATGGAAATTTTTGAAAAAAAACTATAGAATGGGAATTCATCATTCTAACAAGTACATTCTCTCACCATTGACCAATTATCCTCCATTTCCTACCTACGAAATCATCTAAGAGAACTCCTTTCTTATTCAGAAAATGTTGCTAATTGATCCTAGCTTTAGACAAATCATGAAGAAATGGTGGAATCATGCAAAAGTTTGGGTGGGGTGACATATGTATGTATTCCAACAAAATATGAGATATATAAAATCATAAATTGAATTCCTTTTTTCTTGAAATAATCATATATTTCCAAATATGTAATGCCCTAATCTTAATGAGATAGAGTATCATTTCAATGATGTTGCAAGGTCCTAGTTGCGGGGAATGATTGTGCCTTTTCTATTGAGTACCAAGGATAATAAATTATTTTTAAAATATGGAACATGCCAAACATTAGGAAGTAATATTTTTCCAATTCCAAGAGTAAATAAATGGATAGATCCTTTTCCTTGAGGAGAATGGGTTGTTTCATATTCCAATTATATTGGATTAAGTTCCATGTCATGATATATCCAAAATAATGTTTTATGTAGCACATATGTTATGGAGTCCCTATATCAAGTATCCAATCATTTTCAAAATATTTTCTCATTTGTTTGTTGATGGCAACCGAGTCTACAAAATCCAACTATTGATTGGTCATCAACACATGTTCATAATCATCACCTTTGTTTTCTGCATACTGAGCATACGTGGAAGCATTTGACTTAGAATGTGATTTGGAATTAAAAATTTTCTTTTGTTGGAAAAATAAAATCATTCTTTGTTCTATAATATTATGCCACATGACTAATGAAAAGACATATTTTTCACTTTATTGGAGTCACATATGCACTTTTTCTTGTTATGTTGTTAGGATCATATTGATATATCCTAGAATATTATTGATTTAGATTATTGTTCCCTCTTTTTTGGCTTCTACTATTACCATCACCATGTTCTTGATTATTGAATCTTCATCCTCCTTTAGAATTTTCATGGTATGTGTTGCTTCCCCTTCCTCTTGTACTTTCAGTGTAGGTGTCCCTTCCACTAATGCTTTCATTGTAGGTGCATATTGCTCTTGAGATTTCACCTCTTTTTGAGTTGGTAAGATCTTCACTAGAGGTCTTCTTTTTACCAAAAAAATTTCCATGTTGTACCAATAGATCACTAAGAGGGGAAATACTTTTTTTTTCTATTTTTCCTATGATTTGTAAAGTTTCAAAGAAATTTTTATAAGATAGTGGAATTTTTTTTATCAATATGGAGGTCATAAACTTTTCTTCCACATCATCAAAACCACATTTGACTATTTCAAGTTGTGTGTTTTTTAAACAAGAGATGTAATCCATAACATCTCCTCCTTCAGTTAATTTTTTTTTTAATTTTTCTGTGGAGATCAACTCGTCTTTATTTAGGTTTAGTATAAAACATTTTTTTGAATAGTTTCCATGCATTCCAAGCATCGGTCACATTTTCTATGTGGACAAACATTTCATTAGTGATAGAAGATCTTAAAAGTGCAAGTGTTTTTTCATCTTTTAATTCCCATATATCCAATTCTATATAATCAATAGGATTAGTGGGAGGTTTATCACCATTACATACATCTTTCCATAGCTCATTATAAATTAAGGTGTTTTCCATGTGATGACTCCAAGTCTTATAGTTCTTGGGTCCGTCCAATTTATCAGAATCGGTGAATAAATTTACCAATTTTTACATGATGAGGTAATTATCAAGTCCACATGATCAAATGAATAATACCATGCACAAGATACATTTCACACACTACAAAAGAGTGTTATATGGTCTTGTCCTTGACCCTCTTATAGACTCAATGAAAATTTTGTTGGTAGATTATTTCACTGGACTCTTACACTTTGATTACAAATTACAATTTTCTTTCAATTGATCAAACTTTCAAAATTTTACTAAAAAAATGCTCATAAAAATATGAAAATACCCCCCTTTGAAGTGAACAATAATGTTCAAGACTTCAGTTACAATGTAAAAATGATGCCCCCTTAAATTATAGAGTACTTCAATTTTGAAAAATATCACCCCTTATATATCCAATTTTACATAAAGAGCATAAGAAATAATAAAATATTTCCAAAACACTTTAACACTTAGCACTCTTTCTTATAAAATAATGCCTCCCACATTTTTTAGAATGACATAAAGAATATAAATTGGAAAAAAAAATCAACTTACCACTTTTCCATTTGCTTTATGAAAAACGGTATGTGCAAATCTTTTACCATAGCCAAGAATTTCCTCTACTTTGGCAACGTCCTCAATTTCACATGGGGAGTCTTTCTTTTTCCTAAGTGTTTGGGGAGAAGATTTATTTTATTGAATGAGTAGTCGATCTAGGTGGTGTGTCTATGTTGAAATCACAGAAGGGTCAAATCATATGTTGAAAAACTCTGGAGATCTGACACGAATCCATCCATACTGTTTCTAATTGCTTATGTGCCTCTATCATCACCACCATCCCATTCATGCTAGTTCCTTAGTGTTGGTCTGATATTTCTTTTTCTATTTGATAGTCATAGATAGTTTAAACACACGTCGACACTGAGAGGGGGGGTGAATCAATGTCTGGAACTTTTGACTACTTTTCACACTTTCTTAGATTAACTAAATTAACTAAATAAGACATATGCAGTTCAATTAATTATTCGTAAACATGTATAAAAAAAACTATATGAAGTACATAAAATATTATTCTTTTATTTATTTAACTTTAATGAATACAAATAAGATCAATCATTTAATATCTTCAACTTCAACTGAATATGAGAGATCCAACTCTCCGATACAAGACCCAACTTGTATTTCTCATATCCAACTCAGAAATGAGGAATCCAACCATCATAACAAGACCCTTCTTGTCGATCTCAGATCCAACTAAGATATGAGGAATCCAATCCTCATGACAAGACTCAGCTTGTAAACAGGCACCAAACTGATAGAATGAAGATCCATTCAATCTGTTATATATATATATATATATATATATATATATATATATATATATATATATATATATATATATATATCCACCAAGACACCCTCTTCTCTTCATATTCCTTTACTTATATAGTCCTCCAAAGGGTGTCACTTTGAAACAATGTGTCCTTTTCGATTGAAACATTGCACCCCTTCATTTATTTAACACAAATGGTAACTTTTATTAATTGATTTTGGTACACCAGTTTAGACAACAATTTTCATATGATTATTTTGGAGATATGGAAACAAATTTTAAAATTCTACAACATGAATGTTTTGCAGAACATGCCCAATTAGCCGACACGTGAGAAATTTCCCCAGAAGGTGTGCAATGTGGCCAGTACAGACAATTCTTTGAAGGAAACTTGTCGATATTTTCCTTCCGTCATCGGATGCCATATCGACTTTCGTACATATTACCTTTTCATGAATGTCTAAATCTACCTCCACATATCTCCTTTGTTGGTGATTATTTAAACTCAGCTTGTAAACATTTTACTTGATTTTTATATTGAAATTGGTTCCCTCTCAGCTACTAGTCACTAAATATTTCACTTGGTCTTGCCCTTTTTGTATTTGCTTCCTCATTCGACCGACAAACATATTTTTGGTCGACTCAACTAGAAGAAATTTCAACTTGAGTATTTCAATTCTAGTCCAACTTGAGTTACTTGTTTCTTTGACCAAATCAACTTGGAAGAAAAATGACTTGATAAATTTGACTTTGGTCATCTCGAATTGCTTTGGCTAGCCTGTATTTTCTGACTCAATTTTCGTTCAACTTTGAACTTCAGTTGGTAGAATAGTCTTTGACTCGTCTTGAAACTGATCTACTTGTCTTCTCCAATTTCTGTTAATCTATAGGTTTACAGTTGGTCAACCTGTCCTCAACTCTTCCTGGATTCGATCGACTTCGAGATAGTCGACCTTATTGTTGTTTCAATCGTCTTGACTTATGACTTGATAGTGTTAATTCTTCCTCACCAAACATCCACCATTGACATTCTGTATCATCTCTCAACTCTTCTTCAATTGATATTTTTTTAATCACTTTGAACGAACCATGCCTTATTAACTTATTTATTTGTGATTTGTATGGATCCATATTGGATTATCCATTTACCCTTTTTATGTGGACAATTTCTTCTTTTGTGCATGGATGTTAATGGCACAATCTCAAACTTATAAAATAAAGGATGTGTATCAAGATGACACAATATATCAGTCAATATTATCTTTCTATTGATATTCAAGTCAACTTCATAGAATTATGTCGAATATTGATTGGCATTCGAGTCACCTTGATAACATTATTTCCAATATTGAAAATGATTGATATTCAATTCACCTTCATAACATTATGTCCAACCTTCATAAAATTATATCCAATATTGACAATTCTTGACATTCAATTCACCTTCATAACAATATGTCGCGTATTGACAATGATTCTCAAACCAATCGATCAATGATACTTCACCTATTTATCAAGGTTTACACCAATGAAAACCAAATTGCCAACAAAGACTTCAAGACCTTGAAAGAAGGCTTCCATAGCTCGCATTGGAAAAACAAATATGAATATTCGAACAATGATTGTCATTGTAGTTTATGCCTTGTGCTCTAGTATGCTTGCAGTTATAAAAAATATGAAATCACTAAGTTCAATTACCCTAGATTGATGACTGCCTAACATTACTCAATGAGTGTAATTCATTTTTTCGCAAATTGGGTATGTTGCATGACGATCCATTTGTTTGGGAAACTACTCATAAAAGCATGACTTATACCTATACTTCTATATGTGGTGTTGTTTGCCTACCAAAATTACTCAGTGCGTTGGTTATATTGGTGGGAAGACACAGATCGTTTGGGAGATTGGACATCAAAGTAGCTGAGATTCTCTAGAAATGGCTTCACAAATTCTAAATCTAAAAAATATTCCACAAAACATCAAAAAGGAATTTGTAGATTTTGATGTATCTGGACAATGAGGAGCCCCTTTTTTTAAAGTTTATATCAAAAATTTTAGATCCAACACGCATTTGTGAGATCTAAAAAAAAGTTTAGATTTAGATCTAGTTCTATAGATTTTCTTATCACCTCTACGAAAATTCTTGAAGTTTTTTATTTTTTTTTCTATAAATTACTAGATATAGATTATTTCACTAATAGAAATAGAACCCAAAAAATTTAAAACAGATATGAATGTAATGATATTTCAAATCAATATTTTCACGAAAACAATTTCCTAATTATGAAAAATAAAATGAAGAATACTTCATTGACGATGTTACTTTGTTTGACAACATTATTTTGTTTGACAAAGGTATCCAGGATTGAGCTTTGGAATCCTCTTGACCATCATCTTTGTTTTTCCATCACCATGGCTCTCTCCTCACCAAAACTATTTCAACATGGCTCTGATACCATGATAAATTCCACCAAGTGTCCTAACACACATAATTTTATTAATAAAAAAAGATTCAAAGAGAAGTTAGGACTAAAAACCTCATTTGCATCACCTCAAGAAAGAGATAGTTTAGATAACTCAACTCTAAACTAAATTCTAGAAGAAAAACCAATCACATATATGTTCTTGTTCTAAACTAAATTCTAGGAGAAAAATTCAATTTATGTTTTTGTTCATATATATCATGGTTACTTGAAGCTAGTTATATATCTTCTTTTATGATGATGATGGTGTACTTTTAACATTCTTTAATCAATAACTTGATTTGTAAAAATTTTAAGAAAGAAATTGAATAAAATTTAAGATATTAAAATAAAGAAATTATTTGTTTTTTAGTGTGTACATTCACAATAAATGTCGTCACTTACTTTATTTACATAATTTAAAATTTTATAACCCCCCAAAAATTATAAAATTAATTTTTTACACAACAATTTATTAATTATTTATTTTATGTACATATAAATTTTTAATAAAATATCAAACTTCATTTAATTATCTTAATTTAAAATTTCATAAAATTAATAAAGAACATATATCAATGGTCAAGAACATGTGTTTTCTCCTAAGAGGTCACATGTTCAAATCCAAAGGGAGGTAGGGTATGTATACTACTAGTAAATTATTATTATAATATAAAACCATCTCATGAATATATAAAATGATTATTTTAAAAAATAAGTGCTAGTTTCCCTCACAAACTAGCAAAAAAATAAAATACTTAACCTATTATGGTGCAAACCTTTAACATTTCTTAAGTTTTGCACTCTAAAAAAGGTTTTCTCCTCTAAAGATTTGATCCCTCTATGAGGTTAATATGGATCTATGTTGCTTTAAAACATTAATATTAAAGTATTAAAAATTTTAATATAAGTTTTAGTATATTAATATATTTTATAATATATTACTACTAATCACTACATTGTTTTCGTGATCTATTAATTGAAGCCATGGAAAATCCAAACATAACAAAATCAAACCAATATTTATTTTTTGATGTATTAAAATATTTTATAATGTATTAATATATAATAAAATATTATATATATAAATATATTATTAATTTTTTATTATTTTAATGTGTTATGTTATATGGACATCTCGTCCATAGTGGATCCAAGCAAATAAATATTTTATTCCTAATTATTTATTTATTATTATTATTTTAATGTGTTATGTTACATGGACATCTCCCCCATATTTGGTTGTAGAGTGTCTATGAAAACAATAATATATTATAAAATTAATATATAAATAAATTTAATTTAAATAACAATTATTTTCTCTATTGTCCCTGAGGTGTAGGACAAAATAAATCCAGCTATGTTAAGGAGTGTGTACGATGTTAAACTCACCCGTAAGAAACCTGCGGAGTCAAAAAATCCAACCATGTTAAAGGTTGGTGTGGCTCAGCTACCAAACAAAAAAAAAATGTTCTCTCTATTTAATAAAAATTTACCATAATTTATAATTCAAATTAATAAATAAATATTTTAATCCCCAATTTTTGTTTATATATATTTTTATAACTTATTTAATCAATTATTTTCTTTACTTAATAAAAATTTATATAATTTATGATTCAATTTAATTGATTAAATTTTAATCCCCAAAATTTTACTCATATATAGTTTTTATAACCTATTTAACTAGTTATAAAATGATTCAAATAACCAAAATTTTATAAAATAAATATTCAAATAACTAAAATTTGAAAAAAAAAAAATCATAACTAACTTTGTGTTACGAACAAATAAACTCCAATAAAATGTGTTTGATTTAACGAATAACAATTTAATATATATAACTTTGATTTACATGGGTGTTTACAAAATAAAATTATTAAAAATAATAATAAAGAATTTGAATTCATCCGCTTATTACAAAATAAAAAAATAAAAAATTGAATTGATTCAATTGTAAGTCGCTCGAAATGTAAAATGTGTTTCGTCAACCATTGGTGTTTTCCATGGATATAGGAAACCTGTGTTTGATCAACCCTCAGTGCTGGAATTTCTTGAGGCTATAAAACACTTACTTATATTTTCCAAACAGCACGTGACCTTACTTGTCTGAGTGGGAGGGAGTGCACACACGAGTTTTTCCGTTGGTGTTATACACTATCACAGCTGCAAAGTAGTTGGTGAAAGCCGAAAGGGGATGCCAAAGCTTTTTCTCGGACAGCTGAAACACACTGACAGCTGAAACCCACATAGAGTTGAGGAAATCTAAAAGTTAATTTCACTCCCGGACTGCTGAAACACACAGACAGCTGAAACACACATAGAGCAGAGGAAATCTAAAAATTAATTTCAAATATTGTAATTTCAAAGGTTAATCAGTTAAACGTGGCAATCATATGGTGGTACAGTAATTTCTTAATATGATTAGGTAAATGTTAAAAAGTAAACAGTATAACTGATGCATTCAAAAATACAAGGAAGTTATGAAGAGTAAATCACATTCATTGATTTGGGAGGACCACTAAGAATATGCCAGCATCTTCAATTGTTAACCATCAGATTAGAATTTTAAATTAAAAGGTGATTAATTGTACCCATCTCCAATAGATATAGGCCTTTCGGCGTAATAAATATAACACTTAAGGCATACACGTCCAAAGATTATAAATAGAGATATTCAGTGGATCCATGGCATCTGAGGGCGATCATAAGCATGTGCTCAAACTCTTTGGAGTGGAACTCAACCAACACTACACTAATTTAAGCCACGATGGCCACACAGTAAAGGCATCTTTAGGAAGAGAAACCCATCCAAACAAGGAAGGCCATAACGAGGTGACAGATTTAGAGGGTTCCGCTTCCAAGGGCACAAACTCCTCTCAAGGCTCCGCATATTTCCTTGCCGGTATTGCCTAAGAAAGTTCTACAAGTCTAAGGCGTTTGGAGGCCATCAGAAGGCCCATAAGAATGAGCGAGTTGTAAGCAGATCGAATCCCATTCTGAATAGCCTGCTAACTGACTACTTACACTATCCTGCTGCTGTAGGGCAGCAACCTACTAATGCTATGTTTGCTTCCAATTGTTGGTAATTGTTGCAATCTTGTCAATCATCTGACATGATGCAATCCATCAATCCATTTGCAGTTTTCTTTTTTCTGTCTATTAGTATTTAGATATAGATTGTCTGACTAAATAATGCATGCAAAATGCATGAGTAGTTTTCTAAAATCAATTGTTGTAAGCGTTCAATCAAGAACAACTAACTGTTTGTTCTATGAGGCTATGTATTGTTATAAATATCAAGGTTGATCACAGTGAACGCAACCTTTTTGTGCAATTGCAATTCTTTCTTCTTTCTATGATATTGTGATTTAATCATTTAGTATTTAGTATATTGTTATGCTATTTCATTGAATGATTATCTAGTCCATAGATAGGCCTGCATAGATCCTTCATTTGGTATTAGAGCTAGTTTTTGTTTTAGGGTAATCATGTCAAACTTTAATTCATTGCCCATTCCAGAATTTAATGGAAGTGATTATGATTATTGGTGCATCAAGATGATTAGGTTTTTGATAGGAAAAGATCTATGGGAGATCATAGAAATGGGTTATGCAGAGCCAGAAGATTGGACCACTCTAAATGCAAATGATAGAGTAGCTAAGAAGGAATTTAGAAGGAAGAATGCTCAAGCTTTATTTCATATTCAAATTGCTCTTGATAAAATCTTGTTTCCAAGAATTGCAGGTGCAAAGACAAAAGAGGATGCCTAGAAGACTCTACAAGAAGCTTACCAAGGCAGTGATCAAGTCAAAGTTGTCAAGCTAGAGACATTGAAAAGAGAGTTTGAGAATTTGAAGATGCAAGAAGCTGAAAATGTAAGTGATTATTGTGTGAGAGTAAAAGATATAGTCAATAAGATGCCTACACTTGGAGAAATTGTGGACAAAGAGGTTTTGATTAAAAAGGTGTTGAGGTCTCTAACACCAAGCTGGAACCATGTTGCAATAATCATTGAAGAAAGCAAGGATTTGTCTACTCTTCAGTTTGATCACCTAGTTGGATCTCTTATGTCTCATGAAGAAAGATTGATAGATTCATTTGAAGAAAGTGGCGAGAAATATTTTTCTTCAAAATTGCAAATTACAAAGAATGAAGATGCCAACACTAGCAACAAAAGAAACCAAAGCCAAGATAGAGGTCAAAATCAGAATTATCCAAGAGGAAGAGGCAGTTCAAGAGGAAGAGGCAGAGGCAGATTTGATAAAAGAAATATCCAATGCTATTATTGTAAAAGGTATGGTCACTTTGAAAGGGATTGTAGATTAAAAGAAGGCATTAATAACAAAGGTGTTAATTATGCTCAAGAAGGTTATGAAGCCTCTTCAAAGAATTTATTTTTATCTTATGACAAAGCTGAAAATGGCACTAAAGATATTTGGTATTTAGATTCAGGGTGTTCTAACCACATGTCAGGAAATAATAAGCTATTCTCTACAATGGATGAGAGTTTCAAATCCAAGATAAAGCTCGGTGATGACAAAGCATTGGAGGTTTCCGCAAAAGGAGCTATGGAAGTCCATACTAAAGAAGGTATGAAAAGTGTTAAAGACATTTATTACACTCCACAATTAAAGCATAATTTTTTGAGTGTTGGCCAATTGTGTGAGAAAAATTATAAGGTGGTGTTTGAAAATCAACAATGTACAATTTATGATAAGAATAGAGGCAATGGGATGGTTACAGTTGTGCCTATGTCAAAGAATAGGATGTTCCCATTAATGTTTGGAGAACATAACAACCATCTTGCCAATATGGCATATGAATAAAAAAGTTGGTTGTGGCATCTCAGGTATGGAAATTTGAATTTTCATAGTCTGAAGCTTCTAACATCAAAAGAATTAGTGAATGGTTTGCCTAAGGTTCAAGAACAAAAGGATATTTGTGAAGGATGTGCTAAAAGAAAGCATGCAAGAGAAAAAATTTCAAAAGGAAATGCATGGAGGGCTCATTATCCACTTCAGTTAGTTCACTCAGACATTTGAGGTCCTATGCAGACAAAGAGTTTGGGTAAGTCATCATATTTTATTACTTTTATTGATGATTACTCACGAAAGTGTTGGGTTTATTTTTTGAAGACTAAGGATGAAGCCTTTGATACATTCAAGAGGTTTAAAGCCCTTGTGGAAAATGAAAGAAGTTGCAAAATCATGTGGTTAAGGACTGATCGTTGAGGAGAATTTTGTTCAAAAGATTTTCAGAATTATTGTGATATGAATGGCATCAAAAGACAACTCACCGCTGCTTACACACCTCAAAAAAATGGAGTAGCAGAGAGGAAAAATCGTACAGTGGTGGAAATGGCAAGAACTATGTTACAAACAAAGGGATTAAGCAATTCTTTTTGGGGTGATGAAGTTGCTACATCTGTATATATTCTCAATAGATGTCTCACAAGTGCACTTGATATAATGACTCCATATGAAGCATGGTATGAAAAAAAACCTAATGTTAATCATTTTAGAGTTTTTGGTTGTGTAGCCTACGTCCATGTAGTTGATCAAAAGAGACAAAAGTTAGATCCAAAAAGTGAGATATGCATTTTTGTTGGATATAGTGAACAAAGTAAGGCTTACAGGTTGTATAATACCCTCACTAATAGCATTGTTGTCTCAAGAGATGTAATTTTTTATGAAGGGGGAGTTTATGGTCATAAAAAATGCCATGATGATATGTCTAAATCTGTTTTGGATAAGGATATTATTGATGGTATTGATAATGAGAAGCCCACTAATATTTTAGTTCCAAGTGCTACAAATCCACCAAGTAGCCCTCATCTAATTCTTAAGTTCCAAGTGCAAGCCCAACATCAAATGCAAATTCTGCAAGGAAGGTAAGAAGATTAAGTGACATTTATCAAAGGAGTAAAAGTCCAACACATGAAGAAAATCCAATAGGGGAGACAGTAAATTTTTCTTTACTTTCCAAGGCTGATTTTGAACCATCATGTTTTAAAGATGCATGTACTAATGAGGTTTGGTTGCAAGCAATGCAAGAAGAGATAGATTCTATTCACAGGAATGATACTTGGGAGCTTACAGAACTTCCACATGACAATAAAAAGATTGGTACTAAATGGGTCTACAAGACTAAGTACAATAGTGATGGGAGTGTTGAAAGACATAAGGAAAGATTAGTTGCTAAAGGCTTCACCCAGAGGTATGGAATTGATTATGAAGAAACATTTTCACTAGTAGCAAGACAAGAGACTGTTAGAATGATGATTTCATTAGCAGCTCAGAAGAAATGGAGCATTCATCACATGGATGTGAAAAGTGCCTTTTTGAATGGGTACTTAGAAGAAGAAGTGTTTGTGGAACAGCCACAAGGTTTTGAAGTGCAAGGAAAGGAACATCAAGTATACAAGTTGAAGAAGGMTKTATATGGCCTCAAGCAAGCACCAAGAACATGGTATGCTAGAATTGATGGATATTTTCAGGACAATGGCTTCAATAGAAGTAAAAGTGAACCTACACTTTACTACAAACAAGAAGGTAATGATATTCTTATTGTAAGTCTATATGTTGATGACTTATTATATATGGGTAATAGTTCTAAGATGAAGGATGAATTCAAAATTGCTATGATGAATGAATTTGAGATGAAAGATTTGGGTCTCATGCAATATTTTTTGAGTATGGAGGTTTATCAAAATGAGGATGAAATTTTCATTTGTCAAACAAAGTACGCAAAAGATATGTTGAAGAAATTTGATATGGTAGATAGTAAACTAGCCTCCACTCCAACTGCTCATGGAGTTGTGTTGTGTAGAGATGATGGTGCTGAAATAGTTGATGAGACAACATACAGAAGTATTGTTGGAAGTTTGATGTTTCTAACCCACACAAGACCTGATATTGCTTATTCAGTTTCTTTTGTTTCAAGATACATGACAGAGCCATCTAAAATACATATGAAGGCAGTCAAGAGGATTTTGAGGTATGTGAGAGGAACTCTAAATTTTGGTATTCATTACTACACTTCTAAAAGGTTTAATCTTGTTGGATTTAGTGATTCTGATTGGGGAGGTAGTTTGGATGACTAGAAGTCTACATCTGGTAATTGTTTCTCTTTTGGTTCGGGGTTGATTACTTGGATCTCAAAGAAGCAAAGTATAGTTGCACTTTCATCCACAAAAGAAGAATATGTTGCAGTCACCTCAACAGGCACACAAGCATTATGGCTTAGAAAAGTTCTAGAAGAAATTGGAGAGAAGCAAATTCATCCTACAGTGATATTTTGTGATAACACTAGTGCCATCAAATTGGCCAAGAATCTAGTCCATCATAGCAGGACAAAACATTTTGATTTAAAGTATCATTTCATTAGAGATTTGGTGCAAAAGAAGGAAGTAGAACTAATGTATATAAAGACCCAAGAACAACTGGAGACATTTTCACTAAGGGAGTTGTTAAAGTCCAGTTTTTGAAACTTTGAGATCAGATTGTGAGCCCTCACAGCATCAAGGGGGAGTATGTTGGTGATTGATGTGGTCTTGTCAATCATCTGACATGATGCAATCCATCAATCCATTTGCAGTTTTCTTTTTTCTATCTATTCAGATATAGATTGTATGACTAAATAATGCATGCAAAATGAATGAGTAGTTTTCTAAAATCAATTGTTGTAAGCGTTCAATCAGGAGAGCAGCTAACTGTTTGTTCTATGAGGCTATGTATTGTTATAAATATCAAGGTTAATCATAGTGAACGCAACATTTTTGTGCAATTACAATTCTTTCTTCTTTCTATGATATTGTGATTTAATCATTTAGTATTTAGTATATTGTTATGCTATTTCATTGAATAATTATCTAGTCCATAAATAGACCTGCATAGATCCTTCACCAATCCCAGACTTTCTCACAATTTTGAACTGCAAATAGTGGACCTATCAAATTATCAGCCTCACTTTCAGGCAGGCCACCAGAATACCCATAAGCATGAGTGAACTGTAAGCAAATCGAATCCGATTCTGAATAGCCCGCAAACTGAATGCTTTCAGTATCATGTTGCAGGGAAGCAGCCTACTCATGCTATGTTTGCTTCCAATCGCAGAATTTCTCGCAAGTTTGAGTTGCAGAGAGTGGACCTATCAAATTATCAGCCTCACTTTCAGCAGTTGCCACTCAAATTGTTCTTGAGCTCTTTTTCTTCCATAAAAAGGGCCAGAAATGACATTGAATTGGAGTCGATCGTATTGTCTTCTGTGAAAAGGGCCTGAAATGACATCGAATTGGCGTCGATCTCTTTAGCTTCTGTGAAAATTGTGCGCGACGAAGATCCTCAACACCACAATACAACGCCTGGTCGTATGGTTAACATTATTACAGAAGATGTGGAGCTGGAGTTGTCTTTGCATCTTTGAGGCATTGAAAATTTTATATTCTTTGATTGTATTTTGAAACATTGTCACTAGCTAGTTTCAGTTCAAATTTCGAGCTCGCATTCCATTACCCAGACTGGCCATGAAATCTGTACGTATTCTTTTATAGCCCTGAAATCTGTACATATTCTTTTATATCGTATTTTCACCTCTGTACATATTCTTTTATAGCCATGAAATCAGTACATATTCTTTTATATCGTATTAAAATCTGTACATATTCTTTTATATCGTCTTATCATCTCTGCTATATTACAGATATAATTTAAGATTTTATAATACCGATATAATTTAAGATTGTAAGTATATGAATTTTTCTATTATTTGATTTTAATCACATTAGATCTATTTTAACTTGGGATCTATTAAGTAATAAGAGTTATTAAATTTCTAGAATTGCAAACATTTAACTTTCCTTAAGTTTTGCATTCTAAAAAAAGTTTGCATTTAGAGAGATTTCATCCTTCTAGATTTTTGATAGATCCAAGATTAAGATGAATATACACTGGTTTTATAAATATGAGATTCACCATCATGAAATTATTTACTAAATAATATGAAATTAATAATCTTCATTTTTTTTTATATTTATTTTTTAGCTGTAAAGTTTATTTTTATTATTTGTTGTATCAAGAACACCTAAATACATTCAACAATCTAATATTAAAGCAATTGTAACATTCATCTCATATCTCCCTAGAATATCTTTGAACTCTATTATATATATATATCACTCACTTTGAGATATCTTTACATTACAACAAATAGATTATTTAACTAATTTTAACAAACTTAAATTAAAACTCAGAAATGTATAAGAGTTGTTTATATAGTAATAAATTTATATGAGTCTCACTTTTAAACTTTTATGTTGATATGTTTTTTTTAACATATTAACTAAGTGATATGTCTTTTCCTTCAAAATGTTAAAGTCACTGGTTCTAAATCTGCTGCGACAAAAAAATCCAGCCATATTAAGGGTTGGTGTGGCTCAGACCAATTTTGACGACTTCGTGATTTCTTAGCCACACATTGGACAAACTAACAAACAAAAAAAAGTTTAAATATGTCATTTCCTTAAGTTTAAGAAGATTTCTTTATATAGATTCATCTTAGCTTCAAATTTAAACTTTAATTTTAATATGTATTTTTTGTAACCTATTTCAATTTTGATATGTATTTTCTTTAACATATTTGAAGTTTATAGTTTTCTTCCATATATTCATTTTATTTTAGCTTTAATCTTAAAATTAAATGTTCTCATGTATTTTTTTAAACATATTTAAAGTTTAGATATATTTATGTTTAATTTATAATTTAAAAAGAAAAATTATAAAGTATTTTTTAAATTAATTTATTATTTTTTATAAATTATAAAAAAATTTAAATGTATTTTACTTATTTTATCAATAAGGGTTATCTGTAAGTTTATTTCAAAAATAGATTTTAAGGGAATTTTGGCAATTAGGATTTTTTATTTGTAGTTTCTTATATAGGAATTCCTATATATTTTTTGGTCACCTCTATTGAGTGGGAGCCATCATGTCCACCATGATCAAGGGATTGTTTCCTCTATTTCCTCCTTTAAGGATTTTTTTTGAGGTTCCCAAGTTTGCAAAGTCATGATTTCACTAAAATGTCAAAGCTAGGATCTTTGTAGCCTTTTCCATGGTGACACTAAGCAAGGATCCTATTTGTTGATAGAAGTTATGCTTGGACATCAAGAAAAATGTGGGAGGGTGTATAAACAAGTCATGCGACCCTCCAAGCTATGTAATCACCTCCTAGATATATAATACAATACATATTGGACCATGCCATCATCTACAAATTTTTAGGCATGTGACATTATGAAGCAGTGCAAAAATGGTTAATCATGCCCCATTGGAAACTCAAAGGAGTTGTCAACCTCAAGCTAGGTGCAAAATATTTTTCCACTATTATTTTCCCTTGTGGACATATATGGTCCATTTTTGAAGAAGACCATAATTTTTATAAATTATAAAATTTTAAAAATGGAATTTACTTATTTTATTAATAAGGGTTAAATGAAGGTTATATGTAAGGTGATTTCAAAAATAGATTTTAGGGAGTTTGGGCAATTAGGATTTTTTATTTGTAGTTTTGTATTTAAGATTTAATATATGGTTTTTGGTCACCCCTATTGAGTGGGAGCAATCATGTCCACCATGATCAAGGGGTTTGTTTCCCCTCTTTTCTCCTTCAAGGATGTTTTTGGCAGTTCCCAAGCTGCAAAATTCGTGATTTCACTAAAATGTCAAAGCTAAGATCCTTGTAGGCCTTTCCATGGTGCCACTAAGTAAGGATCATATCTAGTGATATAAGTTAGGCTTGGAAATCAAGAAAAATGTGGGAGGATGTATAAACAATTCATGTGACCCTCCAAGCTATGTAATCACCTCAGGAAGTGTTCGATATAAAATAATCTACATACTGGACCATACCATCATCATCTACAAATTTTTAGGCATCTGGCCTTATGAAGAAGTGCAAAAATGGTGGGTCATGACCCATTGGAAGATCAAAGGAGATGTCAAACTCAAGTTAGGTGAAAAATATTTTTCCACTATTGCTTTCTTTTGTGCATATGATATAGGGTCTATTTTTTAAGAAGACCATACTTTTTCAACTCTGCTGGAATATACATGCAAATACTAGGTGATAATATTTGATCTAGATAAAAAGGACTTCTCAAAATATCTTATCTTGATAGGGATCTACTCCCTATTGTTGTATTTTAGGGATAAGTAAACTTTGATAGGAACTAGTAACACCGTAAGGTCGTATCTCAAATATTTGGGGGTTACCAAGTTGGGTAAGTACACTTACTATGCTCACATTTTTTTTTATCTAAGTAATCTCTCCCATCCTTCCCAGCTTCCATAACAATATCCTTGAGAGATAATGAATGGATTCAACACGTAGACTATGAACACATCATTTTCAGATGCCACAAATTTCGTGAGCATGGAAACTTATTTTGGAACTATTCCCTCAACCAACAATCCCAAAAAAATCTTGGATGTGAGGTAAAATATGTAAAAGGCTTCATCACTATCCAAAGTAGGTGGAAATAGAAGAGGTTTTTTATCTTACCCACTCGGGAAATAAGGAAAGGAAATGATAAAAAGTTAAAAGATAAATAGCCTTCTATTTCAGCTAAGAAAACTCTCTTAGATCCTAGCCAACAACAATACATCTCTACTCCAACCCAAAAAACTCTATGTGGGAAAGAACTGTGAATCGATGGATAAAGAGGAATGTGAAAAATATAGAAATCACATGAAACATGAGGTATAGGAAAAATAAAATACGCCAATGGAGAAATATAAAAAGACATAATGCACTCCCTTAATGGTAAGCAATAAATACCAATAAAACCTAATAGAAATAGAGAATGAATCCATAATGGAATTATTCTCAATGATACAGGAATATATATATATATATATAT
>JASDQU010100151.1:540668-567735 GCA_032191745.1 Picea mariana | reverse complement strand
GGTGTAATATTCATCATATCCTAACGATATGATGAATATTACACCAATTCCCTATTATAAAAATAGATAAGAAAAACTTACAAGTCAACCGTCACATCAACTCCAAAATATAGAAACAACAGGAGTTCTTCAAACTCACTCAAAAACTTAGGTATAGAAGTATCCCCTCTAAAATCTACCAAGAAATTATAATGGAAACTTAAAGGAAAAAAAAAAAAAAAAAATCAAATTGTAGGAGGTGGGATGCCATCTCATCAACTCAAGGAAATAAAAAGATCTTAGGGAGAAATATCTTCACCCCAACTAAATTTAACTATCCTTAGTCAAGAAACCTGTAGGCCTCATGTATTGAGCCTAGCATAATATCCTATGATATTTTTAGGATTTGCAATCGAAGATAAACAAAGTATCCAATGTCGAGAAACCTGAAGGCCTCATGTATTGAGACTGGTAGAATATCATATGATATTACAGATGTAATTTAAGATTATAATATAGATATAATTTAAGATTGTAAGTATATGAATTTTTCTATTATTTGATTTGAATGAGTTTAGTTCTGTAACGACGTTACAACTATATGCGACATACGAAAAGGAAAAATTATTTTTTGTTTTTAGGAAAGATGGCAATGCTGACAACATTTGAACCTCACAACCTAATGATGAACACATGCATGCCGATCTAGAAATAGGCAACAACAACTAAACGCACTGAACAATGATCAACTCAGTGAACATGCATAAGTCAAATTATAGAATCGACTACTTGCCCAAAACAACAAGATGATGCCTACAGAATAAAGGTCAACATCAACCACATGATACCACGACTTCAACAACTAGTAAAAATATACCTCTATGGTGCGCACAACCCAATGCATTAGGGCATTACACAATCCAGTGCCAACATCAATTTCAACAACAAATGCTTACAACGGGAGGCGCAAGACTCCGGCCAGGTTATCATTCACATCTATCTGGTAGGGTGCACAATGATCCCCTCATCAGGAATCACTCCATCACAAGCCAATGGGCATGACCATAACCATGGCGCAACATAGAAATTATAGGCCATCAACCCAATCCAACACCCTCGCGCTAGGAGACCAAAGAAAACTATCAAAATATGAGTACTAAACCCAATGCCCAACCAGAAATGACAATACACAAGACACAAGAAAATCTATCAACTATAACATTCATACACCACATTAAACTCCTTGTGCAACAAATTCTATCGCAACGTACCATCCTTAGATCAAGATAAATGTCATATCCAAATTTTTGTCTATCAAAAATCCATGTCTAACCATGATAACGTAGTCTAACTATAAAACCTCTGTCTATTAAAAATTCTCTTGATAAATCTAAAGCTACACTATTAAAAATAGATTGATGAATCCATAGAATTTCACTGTCCTCCCTCTAGGTTGTTGCCTTTAATAATTGTCACTGCATCAATGTAGTCTAACACTATCTAAAATATATATACCAATACACGACATCAATCGTAGAAGGCTTCATCACTATCCAACATAGGAGGAAATACAAGAGGTTTTTTATCATACCCACTCAGGAAATAAAGACAGGATATGATAAAAAAAATTAAAAGTTAAATAGCCTTCTATTTCAACTAAGAAAACCCTCTTAGACCCTAGCCAACAATAATACATCTCTACTCCAACCCAAAAAATTCTATGTGGGAAAGAACTGTGAATCAATGGATAAAGAGGAATGTGAAAAATATAGAAATCACATGAAACTTTAGGTTTAGGAAAAATAAAATAATCCAATGGATAAATATAAAAATACAGAACACACTCCCTTAATGGTAAGCAATAAAGACCAAGAAAACCTAATAGAAATAGAGAATGAATCCATAAAGGAATTATTGTCAATGATACAAGAAATATATATATATATATATATATATATATATATATATCGTTAGGATATGATGAATATTACATCAATTCCGTATCATAAAAATAGATAAGAAAACTTTACAAGTCAATCGTAAGATCAACTCCAAAATATAGAAACAATAAGAGTGCCTCCAACTCACTCGAAAACTTAGGTATAGAAGTATCCCCTCTAAAACCTACCAGGAAAGTCTAATGGAAACCAAAAGGAAAAAAGAAAAATAAATTCAAATTGTAGTAGGTGGGATAACATCTTATCAACTCCCCGCATGGGTGTAGACAGATTGGCAAGTGCCGTGTAAATGGAAGGAAATTTGTAAAATCAGGTCTCATGTTCGATTCTGATGCAGGAGCATCGCCCACGTCAAACAAGCCAGCACAAAAGAAGGAGACAGCTGGACAAGCCAGCATAGTTTCTTTTTGAAAGCACCTTGATATTGTTGCACAAACATTAAATGTGTTGATTTGATGAAGCGCACTTTGTATATGTATTGGACCTTGAGCGGATAGCTCACGTCCTTAGGTAGATGAGGCATTTAATAGAGTTAATGTAAGTAGATAGAACATTTAATTATAGATTTGATAGTTTAGAGCTCGAGAGGGAAATGGGATATAGACACCCTCCTTTGTACATTGTAGTATTATCCATTGAAGCAGAAGAGAAGAGCATGCAGAGAAGCGTAGGCAGAACCTCCATGTACAGACATTGAATTAATAGAAGAAAGCTTTGATTCAATTCCATGGTTGTGTTATTCTCTGTGTCTTGTTGATATTATGCTCATGAATGTTTGCTTCTTGTCATGCATTTGCTTATATATGCTATGTATGTGATTTCATGGTTGAATTGAAGTCTATGAGAACAAGAAGTTAGTTTCAATTGTTTCTCTAACTTGAACCAGAGAATTCCTGCAAGGAGTGCAGTCAAATCGTCTGCAAGGAGTGTGTTGACAGTAGGGTTCAAGAAGAGAGAACTATTGTTCTAAGTTCTCAGAAGTGCAGAATTGGCACTAGAACCATGCAAGGCGTGCGCAGGCTGGGTGAAGACTCGGAGTTGCGATTCTGAGAAAAGGAAATTAAGACTACTGCTGCAGGTGTGCGCAGAGTCGAAGAGATTCAACACTTAGGCGTTGTTGAAGAGTTTCCGCAAGGCATGCGTACAAAACGTTCTCATGAGGATGTGAGAAGTCGAAGAACAAGCTCGGGAGGAATAGGCCTTCGAATCTGTCAAAGGGTTGCGCAAGGAGGTTTGCATCGAAGCGTTTGAGCAGTTGTTGAAGACTTGCATGCAGGGTGACGAGTTCTCTAAAAGGAATGGCTCGTCGTTTCGAGGATTACGTAAGAAGAGATAGACGGCCAGCATTCTTCGTGGTGAATCTGCGAGTTGCTGTGGATCATTGCATCTTGCGGAGTTGCAGGGAGGCTACAGCGCAGGAGTGGAAGAAGCTCGAAGCTCAGAAGAGCAGGAGCGTTTAATTGGATTCATGATGAACGCGAGCCCATCGCCAGATTGGCTATCGGACCATCGCGAGGAAAGGAGCGGAAGATTTGGTCGCAAGAATCATGAGAGTGCGAGGTACGAAGTTCTAACAGTCATGTCAGCAGTGTGGGCCATAGGTAATAGTGGGAGACAGGTGGCGGAAGTTCAACGTTTTGGGCATCGGAAGATGACGAGGAAATTGTTAGACCTCGCAAGTAGAGAAGTCGCGAGGTAGCGATATCTCGGATATTGGAACCTCGAGTATCAGAGATTAGGGAAGGATGTACTTAACCTCGTGAGAAGTGAAGTCGCGAGAGGCGAGATCGCGAGTTCTGCGTCTCGGCTTATCGCATATCGAGGATCAGGAAAGCAATTGTTCAGAGTCGCAAGTCACGAGGCGTGATAAAGCGAAGTCCCGACCGAGGAGAAAGGAAGAATTTGTGGGTAGACATTTCGATAAGGGAATAGAAGAACATTCTCATTCTTCGGGCCGTAAGGGAAAGAAGGTCCTGGAAGAGGCGAATGTGCTTCGAGGAGTGCACTTGGCACCAGTTGTGGTATCAGAGCGGGAGTTCTTTGCTTTCTATAGCAGAGAAGAGGATACATCATGCCACCAAGAAGAGAAAGGTAGTCACCAGACCCAGAAGATAGGGAGGTGCGGAGAAGAGGTAGACCAGCAAGAAATCCAGAAATGGAGAGGTAGATGAGAGATCTTCGAGCGAGGCTTGAGGAGATGGAGACTGCACAAAGACGCAGAGCTGGTGTAGGGGATCTTAGTGATTCTGAGGTTGAAGAAGAAGCTGGACATGAAGAAGAGGTCACAGCAGAAGATGCATCAACCGAGAGGTTGATCAAAGCCATCGCAAGGATGGGTGCAAAGGCGAAAATGGACATTCTAGTCTACGAAGAAAATATGGATGCAGAAGAGCTGCTAGATTGGATTAGAGCTCTTGACACCTACTTCGATTATGAGGATATCGAGGAGGATAAGAAAGTCAAGCATGCAGTTACACACCTGAAAGGACATGCAGCCTTGTGGTCGGATGAACTACAAGATGATAGACGCTGTAAGGGAAAGTAAAAGATCAAAAGCTGGGATCGAATGATCGCGAAGATGAAAGCGAAATTCATCCCACGGGACTATCAAATTACTCTGTTCAGGCGGATGCAGAACCTGAGACAAAAAATGATGACAGTCAAGGAATATACTGAAGAGTTCTATCGACTTAACATCAGAGCAGGTCATCGGGAGAGCGATGATGAAAAAGTGGCTAGATATCTAAATGGTCTGAGATATGACATTCAGGATGAATTAAGCATGGTTACCATCCGAACTGTGGAGGATGCGTACCAGATGGCTCTGAAATCCGAAGAGAAGCTGAGCCGAAAACAAGGTCAGCGAGGGCGAGGAAGAAGCTAGCCAAGAGGCAAAGCAATTGCCCAGGAGAAAACTCAGAAGCCCAAGGAGGAATGGAAGAAACCTCAGGGTAAGATTGAGAGAGGTGGAACCTCACAGCAAGGACCACATGCTAAACAGAAAGGACAGCAAATTGATCAGTGAGGAGATTATGCTGATGCAAACACTCTTCCTCGTATTAGAGATCGAGGTAGAGGAAGAGGTGAAGACAGAAATAAATAGCACAATACTTCTCATGAGTGGGAAGGAGCTTCTCACAGAGATGGAGAAGAAAGAAGATCCACAATTCTTTGTGGTCAGAAAACCAAGGATTGTTCTGACTAGCACAAGAGTGGATGACTTACCAAATGAGATTCAAGAACTGCTAGGAGAGTTCGCTGACATCATAGTGGACGAATTACCTCATTCGTTGCCACCGATGAGAAGTGTGAGTCATCACATAGACCTCATACCAGGAGCAAGTTTTCCGAATAAAGCTGCATACAGGTTGATGCCGCAAGAAAATGAAGAGGTCAAGAGGCAGGTCCAGGGAGATCTTGAGTCCATGTGTTGTACTGACAGTGCTCAGTCCGAAGAAAGACAGAGGCTGGAGGATGTGCACCGACTCAAGATCAATCAACAAAATTACCATCAGGTATAGGTTTCCACTGTCGAGAATGGATGATCTGATGGATTTCCTAAGTGGGGCAAATTATTTTTCAAAAATTGATCTGAAGAGCGGATATCACCAGATTCGCATGAGGGAAGGTGATGAGTGGAAGACAACATTCAAGACAAACGAAGGTTTGTACGAATGGCTGGTCATGCCGTTTGGCTTGACAAATGTGCCGAGCACTTTTATGAGGATGATGAATGAAGTCCTGAGGGAGTTCATCGGAAAGTTCGTCATTTTTTATTTGGACGATATATTGATTTATAGTAAATCAGAGGCTGAACATTTGAAATATTTGGCCGTTGTAATGACAAAGCTACAGCAGGAAAATCTGTTGATCAACATGAAGAAATGTTCGTTTATGAAGA
This sequence comes from Picea mariana, assembly GCA_032191745.1. Lineage (NCBI taxonomy): Eukaryota > Viridiplantae > Streptophyta > Pinopsida > Pinales > Pinaceae > Picea > Picea mariana. Next base: position 561,897 of record JASDQU010100151.1, on the reverse strand, counting down.
CAGAGCTCATATATTTGGGTTTTGTTGTATCGGCGAATGAATTGAGAATGGATCCGGAAAAGGTAGATGTGATCAAGAATTGGCCATCACCAAAAAATGTGTTCGAGGTGAGAAGTTTCCATGGTTTGGCTAGTTTCTACCGAAAGTTCATCAGGAATTTCAGTGGAAATAGCACAGCGATGATGGATACAGTGAAGAAGCGGCATAAGACTTTTCATTGGACAGCTGAGGCTGAGAAAAGCTTCAATCTGTTGAAGCGAAAGATCACAGAGCAACTAGTTTTGGTGTTGCCATATTTTCAGAAGACATTTCAGGTGAAATGTGATGCGAGCGGATATGCCATAGGAGCGGTCTTGAGTCAGGATGACAGGCCAGTCGCATATTTCAGTGAGAAGCTGGATGACGTGAAGCTGAAATACTCCACGTATGATAAGGATTTTTATGCCATCATACAGGCATTGAAGAAGTGGAGGCATTACTTGATCCCAAGGGAATTCATTTTGTACAGTGATAATCATGCATTGCAGTTTATGAGTCAATAGGAGAAGTTGAATCAGAAACATGCAAAATGGGTAGAGTATATGCAGAATTTTACATTTGTAATCAAACATATTTCAGGGACCGCTAACAAAGTGGTTGATGCTTTGATCAGGAAAAGTTTGTTGCTGCAGGAGTTTCGAGTCAAAACCTTGGGGTTTGAAGATCTTAGGGACATGTACGCAGGAGATGCAGATTTTGCAGAAGCATATGAAGCAGCTGAGAATCCAGTCCTCAGAGACCAGAGTCCATGGATAGATTATATGATCTAGGAGGGATTGTTGTTCAGAGGCAATCAACTGTGTATTCTGAATTGCTCCATGAGGGAGAACCTATTGAAGGAGAAGCACAGCAGTGGATTAGTAGGGCACTTTGGTCATGACAAAACATTCACGAAGCTAAGCAAAGAATATTTTTGGCCAGGGATGCGTGCGGATGTTAAGAGGTTTGTTGACAGATGTCGAATTTGTCAACATTCAAAAGGGAGAAAGCAGAACACAGGTTTTTATCAGCCATTTCCCATACCGAAAAGACCATGGGAGGCGACAAGCATGGATTTTGTATTGGGGTTGTCGAGGATGCAAAGAGGAGTTGATTCTATCTTTGTGGTCGTGGACAGATTTTGAAAGATGACACATTTCATTCCATTCCAGAAGACCAGCGATGTGACACACATCGCAAATTTGTTCTTCAAGGAGATCGTTCGACTCCATGGATTGTCGAAAAGCATAGTTTCAGACAGGGATACTAAATTCATCGGACATTTTTGGAGGACACTATGGAAGAAGCTAGGAACTGATCTCGCATTTAGTTATTCTTATCATCCTCAAATGGATGGACAGATGGAAGTAGTCAACAGGAGCCTGGGAAATTTGTTGAGAAGCTTGGTGACAAAGCACCACAGCCACTGGGACAATGTGTTTCCACAGGCAGAGTTCGCATACAATGATTCGGCAAATTGGAGTACAGGTAAAAGCCCATTTCAGATTGTGTATGGGATACAACCGAGGGGAGTTTCTGAATTTCGAGATTCAGAATAGACTGCGACTAGCAGCACTAGTGCAGAAGAATTTGCTGAGGCAATGAAGGAACTTCATAGTAGGGTGAAGCAGCGACTGATTGATTCAAATCAGGAGTATAAGCACAGAGCAGATCATCATCCGAGACAGCTTCAGTTCAAAGTTGGCGATCTTGTTCTGGCACACTTGAGGAAGGAAAGATTCCCAAGGGGAACATATAACAAGTTAAAGATGAAGAAAATTGGGCCATGCAGAGTCCTGAGGAAATTCAGAGAGAATGCATATGAGATTGAATTTCCAGATGGCATCGGAATATCTCTGATATTCAATATCGCAGACTTATATCCATACAGGGCTGGAGAAGCAGAGACTGAGGAACCAGTAATCCAGTGGATGGAACAATTGCCAGTAGCAGAGAAGCCGCAAATGGAGTGTATACTGGACAAGCGAGTGGGTAAGAAGACCAGAAGAAAAGAATACTTTGAGTATCTGGTCAAATGGAGGAATCACCCAGTGGAGGATGCAAGCTGGGAAAATGAAGCGATAATACAGAAGCATGGACAGACTGTGCAGGAACTCATGGACAGAAGCCCATGAAATTTTTCCAGCGAGGGATTATGATGCAGGATCATCGCCCACGTCAAACAAGCCAGCACGAAAGCGAGAGACAGCTGAACAAGCCAACATAGTTTCTTTTTTAAAGCACCTTGAGATTTTTGTGCAAACATTAAATGTGTTGATTTGATGAAGCGCACTTTGTATATGTAATGGACCTTGAGCGGATAGTTCACGTCCTTAGGTAGATGAGGCATTTAATAGAGTTAATGTAAGTAGATAGAACATTTAATTATATATTTGATAGTTTAGAGCTCGAGAGGGAAACGGGATATAGACACCCTCCTTTGTACATTGTAGTATTATTCATTGAAGCAGAAGAGAAGAGCACGCAGAGAAGCGTAGGCAGAACCTCCATGTACAAACATTGAATTAATAGAAGAAAGCTTTGATTCAATTCCATGGTTGTGTTATTCTCTATGTCTTGTTGATATTATGCTCATGAATGTTTTCTTCTTGTCATGCATTTGCTTATATATGCTATGTATGTGATTTCATGGTTGAATTGAAGTTTGTGAGAACAAGAAGTTAGTTTCAATTGTTTCTCTAACTTGAACCAGAGAATTCCTACAAGGAGTGCAGTCGAATCGTCCGCAAGGAGTGCGTTGACAGTAGGGTTCAAGAAGAGAGAACTGTTGTTCTAAGTTCTCAGAAGTGCAGAATTGGCACCAGAGCTGTGCAAGGCGTGCGCAGGCTGGGCGAAGACTCAAAGTTGTGATTCTGAGCAAAGGAAATTAAGACTGCTGCTACGGGTGTGCGCAGAGTCGAAGAGCTTCAACACTTAGGCGTTGTTGAAGAGTTTCCGCAAGGCGTGTGTACAAAACGTTCTCATGAGGACATGAGAAGTCAAAGAACAAGCTCATGAGGAATAGGCCTTCGAATCTATCAAAGGNCGCAGGCTGGGCGAAGACTCAAAGTTGTGATTCTGAGCAAAGGAAATTAAGACTGCTGCTACGGGTGTGCGCAGAGTCGAAGAGCTTCAACACTTAGGCGTTGTTGAAGAGTTTCCGCAAGGCGTGTGTACAAAACGTTCTCATGAGGACATCAGAAGTCAAAGAACAAGCTCATGAGGAATAGGCCTTCGAATCTATCAAAGGATTGCGCAAGGAGGTTGTGCATCGAAGCGTTCGAGCAGGTGTTGAAGACTTGTGTGCAGGGTGACGAGTTCTGTGAAAGGAACGACTCGTCGTTTCAAGGATTGTGTAAGAAGAGATAGACGGCCAGCATTCTTCGTGGTGAATCCGTGAGTTGCTGTGGATCATCGGATCTTGCAGAGTTGCAGGGAGGCTGCAGCGCAGGAGTGGAAGAAGCTCGAAGCTCGAAAGAGCAGGAGCGTTGATTTGGATTCACGAGGAACGCGAGCCCATCGCCAGATCAGCTATCGGACCATCACGAGGAAAGGAGTGGAAGATTTGGTTGCAAGAATCGTGAGAGTGCGAGGTGCGAAGTTCTGATAGTCACGTCAGCAATGTGGGCCACAGGTAATAGTGGGAGACAGGTGGCGGAAGTTCGGCATTTCGGGCATCGGAAGTTGACGAGGAAATTGTTAGACCTTGTGAGTAGCGAAGTCACGAGGTAGTGATATCTTGGATATCGGAACCTTGGGTATCGGAGATTGGGGAAGGAGGTACTTAACCTCGCGAGAAGCGAAGTCGCGAGAGGCGAGATCGCGAGTTCGTCGTCTCGGCTTATCGCGTATCGGGGATCGGGAAAGCAATTGTTCAGAGTCGCAAGTCGCAAGGCGTGATAAAGCGAAGTCCCGACCAAGGAGAAAGGAAGAATCTGTGGGTAGAAATTTCGATAAGGGAATAGAAGAACATTCTCGTTCTTCAGGCCGTAAGGGAAAGAAGGTCCTGGAAGAGGCGAACGTGCTCCGAGGAGTGCGCTTGGCGCCAGATTCTCACCCGGATTTACTCGTGCGCCATTCTTGGAGGCTGGGTGGTTTCACCTGAGGTTATAGTGGTAGCTAACGGGTATCAACCCCATGTCACGCGAGTATGAGAACCGCCCGTTGTCGATTCCCCTAGTACAAAAAAAAACAAAAACATCTCATCAACTCAAGCAAAGATAGAGATCTTAGGGAAAAATATCTTCACCCCAACTAGTTTTAACTATCCTTAGTCAAGAAACCTATAGGCCTCATGTATTGAGCCTAGCAGAATATCATAGGATAATTTTAGGATTTGCAACGGAAGATAAAGAAATGATCCAATGTCAAGAAACTTGAAGGCCTCATGTATTGAGCCTAGAAGAATATCATATGATATTACAGATATAATTTAATATTATAATACACATATAATTTAAGATTGTAAGTATATGAATTTTTCTATTATTTTATTTTAATGAGTTTAGATCTATTTTAACCCGTGATCTATTAAGTAATAGGAGTTATTAAATTCCTGGAGGTGAAAACATTTAACCTTTCCTTAAGTCTTGCATTCTAAAAGAGGTTTGCATCTAGAGAGATTTGATCCCTATAGGTATTTGATAGATCCAAGATTAAAATAGATGTACACTAGTTTTATAAATATGAGATTCATCATCTTGAAATTGTTTAGTAAATAATATGAGATTAATAATCTTCATCTTTTTTATATTTAGGTTTTAGCTACATTCTACACATCAATATCATATCTCCCTAGACTATCTTTGAACTCTATATATATATATATATATATATATATATATATATATATATATATCTTAACTCTGAATATTTTAAGCATTTAGAAATTTGCATCTTAATTTTTTTTATATTTTTACATGTTTAATGGATTCAAAGTTAAGATAGATTTACACTCATATAGTAACATACATTTATATCACTCATTTTTAGATATCCTTACATTACAACAAATAGATTGTTTAACTCCTTTTAAATAACTTAAGTTAAAACTCAGAAATGTATAATAGTTGTTTATATAGTAACATAGATTTATATGAGCCTCACACTTAAACTTTTATGTTGATTTGGTTTTTTTTTAACATATTAACTAAGTTGATATGTCTTTTCCTTCAAAAACAAATTTTATTGTTTATATAGGACCATAGATTGCTATGAACCTCTAGATTAAAATTGATTTTTCATATATATTTTTTTAATATACTAAATTTCACAAACATTTATATTTTATTTGAAGTTGTTTTTCATATATTCTTCTCATCCTCAAGTTTAAATATGTCATTTCCATAAGTTTAAGAAGATTTATTTATATAAATTTATCTTAACCTCAAATTTAAAATTTAATTTTTCCCCGGATGGGGTGACACGCAGTAGCTCCTCGACACCTGGCTCAACACTAAGCCATAGCATAAATGTTGATGGCCACCACCCACCCGCCCTGCATTTATGATGGTAGACGACCATAACAGCAGGTATACGGTGGAGGGACACCTCCCTTGCGTGAACACTCTCGCTCACAACGTACTAAGCATGACAGGGTTTATGGATATCCAGGTGAATCCGACCTTTGGCAATTTCATTTTTCGAGTGCCTGGACAGAGTTGGTATGCTCCCGCTTCGGCTCTCCCCATCGTCTGGGAGCTCTGGTGAAGCTATGTTTCCTTCTCGTCCGGCTTACTGTAATTTTGCAGCATCCTCACTGTATTGTTATATATTCCTTGGCAATTATGACTATGAAGGGAGGCAAGCCTCGTCGTGGCTCGGCCTGGTACACCCACAAGGCGCAGTGGCAAAGAAAGGAAAATCTGGAGTGTGCTCTATCGTTGGCGACCTCCATTCTTCAAAAGAAGGAGCGGGCCATCATTGCGGAGATTGGGGATGGATGCAGCAGTGGAACCACAGCAATTAAGTCTGGAAACAGGCCGAAGGATGGTGTTGTGGATGCATTTCCCACCTGTTACGTGGAAGAAATACCATTCATGGAGGATTTGGCAACCACCCTGGAACCACAAGCCATGGAGGTAAACTACCAGGATGGTAGCAGTCCTAAAATTGATCTGGAAGATGACATCCCTGGGTGCATTGTTGAGGAAATTTCGTGGTCGGGTGACCACAGCCCCATCAGCCATGCCATGCAGGTAACAGTCAAGGAAGAAACACGAGACAAAGCCAGAGCCAAAGAGAATGCAGACGAGAATAGCCTAGTGAGGAAGGAGGAAGCGGCTGGTACAGAGTGGATGGAGCTCGAAGTCGGAGATGGAGCTGATGGAGCGGCCGTGGAAAGGAGGGACGCAATCCTCGACGACATGGGTAATGGCATGCATGTTACCTTCCTCCATGCAGAGCATCTGGCTCTGGTGTTCAAAATCTGAGGCCACATGGCAGACATGGAGCACAGAACCCTTCTCATGGGCCAGTGTCTGGACCTGCTCATTGATGCGTACTCCAATGCTCCAGCAAAGAGGAAGTGCCCTCTCTATGCGCAGGCATTCACCATCCCAGTTGGTTCCACGTGGCAGAAAAGCAAGGGCGATGAGTCACCGGGTATCTAGGCCTTCTATGCTATTTCGTTTCTTTGTTTTATCATGCTACTGTTACATGTTCACTTGGACTATGGCCATCTGTCCTGGTTTCCTCCGGGCAGGACATATGCTATTTTTTTTCTTTGTTTTATCATGCTACGGTTACATGTTCTCCAAACCATGCTGGTTTCCGGTAAATGACAACATTTTTGGTGGCTTAGACCTATATCTCTGTACATTTTGTCAAGGTTTCTTCGATAACTTAATATAGCAAGTTCCACCTTTTTCACTAAAAAAAAAAAAAAATTAACTTTAATTTTCATATGTATTTTCTTAACCTATTTCAATTTTGATATGTATTTATTTTAACATATTTGAAGTTTATATTTTTTTCCATATATTCATTCTATTTTAGCTTTAATCTTAAAATCGAATGTTCATATGTATTTTCTTTAATATATTCAAAGTTTAGATATATTTATGTTTAATTTATAGTTTTAAAATAAATAAATTATAAAGTATTTTTTTAAATAATTTATTATTTTCTATAAATTATGAAATTTTAAAAATGTATTTTACTTGTTTTACTAATAAGGGTTATATGTAAGTTTATTTCAAAAATATATTTTCAAGAAGTTTTGGCAATTAGGATTTTTTATTTGTAGTTTCTTATATAGGATTTCCTATATATTTTTTGGTCACCCCTATTGAGTGGGAGCCATGATGTCCACCATGATCAAGGGATTGTTTACCCTCTTTCCTCCTTCAAAGATGTTTTTTGTAGTTCCCAAGTTTCGAAAGTCATGATTTCACTGAAATGTCAAATCTAGGATCTTTGTAGCCTTTTTCATGGTGCCACTAAGCAAGGATCATATCTAGTGATAGAAATTATGCTTGGACATCAAGAAAAATGTGGGAGGGTGTATAAACAAGTCATATGACCCTCCAAACTATGTAATCACCTCATGAGGTGTTGGACATATTGTAATGAACCTCCCATTTCGTTACGACAACAAGCCTCACATAACAAGTGCAATTTTTTTTTTCTATGTGTGTGTAGGAAGGTTAAATGACATTATACTCAACCTCGCAATAGGACGACGAACACCATGCATGCAACTCACGCCACAACATCCATAATGACCTAACATAAAAACACATCAAGAACCTGGAAGCAATGTACGACGTTCAACCGATGAAGAAATAAGAATGACTACCCACCCATCCTACCTTGCAATGGTTAGGACCTCCAAGACACATAAGAAATTCTCAAGCCTAGGTTCCCATCGATTTTTACCATTTAAGGTCTCAAGGCTGGCGATTGTTCTGAGGAACAAGGAGGTGTCTACATCCCACCCGACACAAGCATACCAAGCCTACTAAGCTAAGGACAATCATCCTAACAGCCCCACGCACCCTAAACAATTACACAAGTAACTAGAATCTCTTATAGTGAGCAACCAAGCAAATTAAATGTCTACAAGACCAGGTATGAACATTAATTAAAATGAACATCAACACCCTCAACAGGAAGCGCAATCTAAGAACGACTTCGCCAATTTCACGATCAATCATCTAGTCAAGATAGTTAATAATTACATTATGTTTTAATTATCTATTACTAGCCCAACTTAGCATGTCTAAAATGAAAAATATCATTAAGGTACAATCTAAATTAGCCTTAAAACAAATTCATTTGTGCAATTTTAAATTACAGGTGTCATCAAGGTACCATCTAAATCAACATTAAATGGACATCAATAAGCAAGTCTGAACTTCGACTTGGTTGTAATAAAAATATAATTAATATTAATTATAATCTAACTAGATTGTCTAAATTATACATTAGACATAATCAAATAGACATTAAATACATCTTATTTAGCATAATACCATTGTCCATCATTACAATCTAATTTAATGAATATTAGAATCATAAACTATAATTACTAGCTAAATTAACATTAATGCAAATCAAGGGAGCAATTCAGGAATTATAAATCGGGCTTAACTTAGATTATATTAACCTTAGATACGATCCAATCAGCCATTAATATGAAATAATATTAATAACCATATTATTGCAGAAAGATACCATTAAGGCACTAGTGAACCAATTAAATCTCAACCTGTCATTAATATGATCTGTTCTCAGAAATACCAAAATAAATAAAACAACATTCTTATTCTCATGCCTAAGGCTTATGCTTAAAGTGCTATATGACGAATTATTTTCCGAAAGGCTATCTAGCAAAAAATCAGTATTACGGTTGTAACTGCTGCCATTGACTAGACTTGGTTTGAGAAATCTTTCTTCTAGCCAGAGGAGGAAGGGTTGTCATTAATATTATTTTACTAGTAAAGAGGTTAAAACGTAGACAGTGCTACGTCATATGATTCGGTGGCATAAATTCCTATCAATGATGTTAATAATAAGAATGCAACAATAGGGATACCCGTTGCCGAATTTGCTGAGCGATAGGCCATTAAAGGAAAACACAGAGCTACACTCTATCTCGAGCCAGCAATCAAATCTCAAGGTTGGGTTAAAACATTGTGGAATGATCAATATCAAAGGAATAAAAAAAAAGTACCCTATCTACAGCTCAGCAGTTCACAACAGACCAATCAACAAATATAAACAAAATGTTTGGGTGACTAATCAATCAACAAAAAGTATAACGCTGTCATTAAGGAAGAAAATGCAAACGCAACACCATTAAATAGAGTGACTATGCATTAAACACCTCGTAAGAAAATAGGATCGCTATAAGGATGCATTCGTATTGCCATCAAAAATCCAGGATTGCTATAGACTGTAATCGCCATGCCATTTAAAAGAAGTCATGGTACCTTACTCACCACAAATTGGAACATATATAGACATTGTTTTTTATAGTTGAAGGCACAGATAAGTTAAACGGACGGGGGTCAAATTTCGTGGGCAAAAAGATGTGGTTTCTGTAGTGAGGATTGCAGAGATCCACGCTAGGAGTGATGGCTGAATCGCAGAGGTTTTCAGGTAGAAACTGAGGTTAAACATGACTAAGGGCAGAGACTTATACGCAGAGGTTAAAGAAAAATAACTGGGGTTAAATAAACGAATGGTAGTCTAGAAGGGTAACAGGAGCATGCGCCTAAGGACATTCTGGTCGGGTCTCAAGGCCTAGCCTTACGGTCATTCCAGAAAAAAAAAAAAAAAAAACCCAGGCAAGTGAAGGATGCCAATCAATTTGGACAACACAGACTAACCGTCTTCATAAATTTAAGGAGCAGAGATATGAAAAAGGGATGCAGCCAAATATCCATCAAACACACCAGGTTATGTTGCGAGGGAGGTATCCAATGCAGAGCTGAATTTTCCATCAAATAAAACGTGGATTTAAATTGTCCATGACTATAAAATGCAGGGTTAAAATTTATTCATCAATGCATAAAAAAAAATTCAGAGGTAACAGTTTTATATCTGTTACCTAATGACAATCACGGAGGTAATATTTTACATCCATTGCATATCCCCAATTGCAGGGGTAATATTTTACATCCATAATATAATTACAATTGCTGGAGTAATAAAAACAAGTCCATTCAACCAAAACCAAATGCAGATCAGAGTTAAGTACTTTTTACATCTCAGGGTACCGATATAAAAATGCTGACAACGGTAGGAGAATGTCAGGGCCATAAGGATAACTCATCAAAAGGATCGCAAGGACTCTAGAAGTTAAGGTGCATAAAAATAAACAACAAGGAAGCAAGATAATCCATACACAGAGGCCGTTCTGGAAGGCCCAAGTCAACAATCAGGCAAGGACAACAACAAAGGTAGACGGTTGATAGGTTCTTTCTTCACTTCATCATCCTTTCACAGAAAAGTAGGGCATTGAGATCCATAGGTCTTTAAATGCTAAGGCGACGACCGTAGATCAGACTCCTGACCGAGTGCTCAGGCAAGCACTGGCGAGCTAGGGACAAAAGGCAAACAATCGCATGGGTCACAGTCATCACCACAGGGTTTTCAAGTCATGCGGGGAATGAAGGCCATGGGAATCAACAATCATCGAGCTAGGCTAAGAAAAATTCAGTCATCAATTTTAAAAATAACTCAGTTTACTTCTCCATTAAATACATAGATAAAAGAATAAGTCCTAATACAATCTATCATACACAAATGAAGAGAGCGCATTGTTGCCTGATCGCCCACTCTCAATGACGTCCCACGTGCTCCTTGCTACCCTCGCTCTCCAACCATCGAGACTTCAACAATACCTCCCAACTAATGCTAGGGGTACTCTTCTTCCCCGTTAGCCCCTCGAGCCACAAAGCGGCCACACGCACACTATCTAGAGATGTCGACTAGCTCCCAGCTTGCCTCACAAGGCCGATCTACCACTCTCTACTGAGCTAGGTATCCCAACTCCCACAATTTAAATCATTCAAGTAGATATTTTTGCAACGTAATGTTACACAAATAGAATATTCCCTTCATCCTTCTCCCTCCTTCATTATATAGAGTTTCAAACTTCCTTTCTTTCCTAAAATCTCATTTAATTAAAATTTAAAAATTAAAAATCCTAAAAATTCTTCTCTGTACAAGTGTCCCCCATCCCCTACATTCCTATATTATCTAATTTCTTTAATTAGTTAATTATCTTATTTCCCTCACCCACCTATAGTTACTCCTATAATCACTCCTAGGTGTCCCCAAATTCCCTTACAGGTTTTAAAGGCTTTCCATATTATTAAATTGCTAATTCAGTTTAAATTAGAAAGCTCTTAAATGGTAGATACTTTTTCTAAGTTTGACTTTCCACTTTTTCCCTTGTGTTCCCCTTTTTCCCTTTTTATGTTTACCTCTTTTCCTAGTTTCCTAAAAAAAATTATTTTCCCACTTTCCCCTTTTTAATTAGAACTCAAAAAGGCAGGTGTGGAAATTAACCCTTTTTCCCTTTTCTTATCTAATTAGTATATTTTAATTTATCAAAGTAATAAAACAATTAATTCCCCTTTTTCANATATATATATATATATATATATATATATATATATATATATATATATATATATATATATATATATATATATATATATATATATATATATATATATATATATATATATATATAATGAATAAATTAAATTTCTTACTCCCTTCATGTTACAAGATTTAATGAATATCATAATTATTATTTGAAAGGTTTCTATTTTTATTATTATTATTTTTTTTAATAGTAGACAAAATTTTACCACTAGTGTAATTTAGACTTCGACCTTAAATTTCCTACTGGGCGACATTAAATTAGGGAAATTTTTTTAAAAATACTTAACACATTATTCGTCCTAAGGCCATCTAGGTTCATCCCTCTATCATTGACGACGTGACGTTCCCTTCACGATGCACTAGGTGCTCCAAGGGTGCCACTCGCCTCATCTGTTCCCTTGCGCGACATGCCCTTCAGGATGCACTACATGCTCCAAGGGTGCCACTCGCCTCTTGAATGACTTGGTAGACATTAATAACCCCTGGAGTCAATACTTCACCAGGTGAACTTGTGGGAGACTAAGGGCCTTTAAGGAATAAGGCCCCTACCTTATTGCGCAACCCTTAGAATCATCGTGAGCGACTATCGCAGTCTGCCCTCATGGCATCGTGGGTACTCTCGAACTAGGTAATCGTTAACCTACAGTTCGAGCCACAGTGAGAGTGCTAGTAGGCTGTGGCAGGGCTGTTGACCACACCTCTCCCTCAACATCTCTGGTAGTCATGCATGACCCCTTTACTACACATGTGAGTCTGGTCGACAAGCTATAGTCAGCCTGCATCATCAACGAATCATGTCAGAATATATCCATATCATATCACCTAAGGAGAAGCACTAAAATCATAGTGAAACAATCAAACCCCAATGGTACACTCTTCGACTCAATCCAGAGTCCAAGGGGTTCCATCGATGCCTCGGGATCCTCTAGGTCCATAATCCTGCACACTCAGTAAAACTGAGTCAATAGCACCTGTCTATGTCGAGGCAGAAAAACAACATGTCATCATACCATAATGCCTCATAATCAAAATAAAGAGTTTTAATAGCATAATAATCTTGATCACTTGTGAGAAAGTGTCCTTAAAGAATAAGTTCGCTCAATGCACCATAAAGGGTTGTTACATACACCCCCTCTTGTTCTAAACTTCGTCTCGAAGTGTCACAGTATATATGTCGAAATAAAGTGTATCACGGTATCATATGTCTATCTATCAAACAAAAATGGAAATTGTTGGCACATATCATATGCGTCCTCCTAGGTCACCGAGTGAGGACTATAATTGTCCCACTGGACCTTGACCTGCTTTATTGTTCGACGTCGTAGCTGTCGAATGTGATGATCCAAAATGTGGATCGGCTCAGCCGTGAGCGCCACCTCGTCCATTACCTGCAAGGAAATCATGTCAATAACATGTGTAGGATCACTAATATAATGTCTCAAAATAGATACATGAAAAACATCGTGCATACGCCTCAAAGAATCAGGCAAGGCTAGTTTATACACCATGGGCCCCTTTCTCTCCACAATCTTGAAAGATCCCATGAACCTAGGAGAGAGTTTATCTCCCTTCCCAAACTTGATCGAACTTTTATGCGGTTTAACCCGCAAGAAGACTCGATCACCGACCTCATAACTATGGTCGACACGGTGCACATAGGCATAACTCTTTTGTCGATCCTACACTTATTTAATCCTTTTCCTTATTGTTTTCATTTTCTCTTCCATTTTCTAGATCGCTTCTGGTCCCACCAGGACCCTATCCTCAAGATGATCCCAACTCAAAGGTGTCCGATGTGGTCGACTGTAAAGAAACTTGAAATGCACCATCTTAATGGTGCTCTGGTAACTGTTGTTGTAAGCGAACTCCACTAGTGGTTAGAATTCTTCCCAACGTTTTTGTTGGTCCATCACGTATATGCGCAACATGTCCTCCAAGGTTTGGTTCATTCGTTCTATCTTCCCGTTAGTTTCTAGGTGATACGCAGTACTGAAGTTAAGTTGGGTTCCCAAGGCCTCTTGTAAAATCATCCAAAATTTTCCAGTAAACATTGATCCTCAATTAGATATAATCCTCTTAGGCATGCCATGCAGCCCCAGAATCTCATTGATGAAAACTCTAGCTATGTCAGGTGCCTGATACGTCGTATGCATAGGAATAAAGTGAGCACTCTTCGTCAAAGTGTCTACTACTATGGAAATCGAGTCATGTCTCCTTGCCTTCAGTGGCAATCCAACAATAAAATCCATCGAGATAACCTCCCATTTCGATTCTGGAATAGCATGTGGTTGTAGAAATCCTGCTTGGTGTCTATGTTCAGCCTTTACCTGTTGACATTCTAGACATCTGACCACATAGTTGACTATGTCTGCCTTCATTCCCTTCCAGAAGAATAAGGGTTTAAGATCTACCCTCATCTTCGTGACTCCTGGGTGAGCCATGTAAACTGCTCTATGAGCCTTGCTTAAGATCAACATCCTCAACTCGTCGTTTGGCGTTACGTAGATCCAATTTTTAAACCTCAATAATCCATCGTTATCAAACAAAAATCCTTCAAATCATGGTACCATCATTCTATTTTGTCCGATAAAACTATCGACCTCTTTGTACCAATCATCATCACACTGTAAAGTTAGAATCTTTTCATGCAGATTCATCTAAAGCAACAGTACTGAAAAGATGCATGGTCTCCGACTCAATGCATCTACCACTCGGTTCACTGTTCCTTTTATGTAGGTAATCTCAAAGTCATACTCGCTAAGCAATTCCGACCAATTCCGTTGTCGCGCGTTCAGGTCGCTTTGCGTAAAAATGTGTTGTAGTCCACAATGGTCAGTCTTTAGTTCAAATTTTCATCCAACAAGGTAATGTCTCCAAACCTTTAAGACATATAAGATGGCTAACAACTCCAAATCATGCATCGTGTAGTTCTCCTCATGCCTTCTTAGTTTCCTCGAAATGTAAGCAATCACTCATTCGTCTTGCATCAAGACCCCACCTAAGCCTTCCTTGGATGCGTCAGTGCATACCAAGAAGTCTGTGTCCATGTCAGGGACCTTTAGTATTGGTGTCATTGTAAACAACTCCTTGAGCCTCCGAAATGCTTCTGCGCATTTCTCGGTCCATTCAAACTTCTTGTTTTTCTTTTGCAATTTCGTGATCGGATTTGCTATCTTCGAAAATCCCTCGACGAACCGTCGATAGTATCCTGCTAAACCCATGAAGCTACGCACTTTCGGGACATTCATCGACACAGGCCATTCCATGATAGCCTCGACCTTTGCTAGATCCATGAAGATACGTTCATCAGAGATGACATGCCCTAAGTAGTGAATCTTTGGTTGATAAAATGAGCATTTGGACAACTTCCCATTCAATATCAACCAAGTACATTAACTGTTTACAAGACCAGGTATGAACATTAATTAAAATGAACATCAACACCCTCAACGGGAAGCACAAGCTAAGAACGACTTCGTCAATATCCTGATCAATTGTCAAGTCAAGATAGTCAATAATTACAGTCTGTTTTAATCATCTATTACTAGCCCAACTTAGCATGTCTAAAATGCAAAATATCATTAAGGTACAATCTAAATTAGCCTTAAAACAAATTCATTTGCGCAATTTTAAATTACAGGTGTCATCAAGGTACCATCTAAATCAACATTAAATGGACATCAATAAGCAAGTCTGAACTTCAACTTGGTTGTAATAAAAATATAATTAATATTAATTATAATCTAACTAGCTTGTCTAAATTATACATTAGCTATAATCAAATAGACATTAAATACATCCAATTTAGCATAATACCATTTTCCATCATTACAATCTAATTGACTAATCTAATTTAATCAATATTAGAATCATAAACTATAATTACCAGCTAAATTAACACTAATGCAAATCAAGGGAGCAATTCAGGAATTATAAATCAGGCTTAACTCACATTAGATCAACCTTAAATACGATCCAATCAGCCATTAATATGAAATAACAATAATAACCATATTATTGCAGAAAGCTACCATTAAGGCACTTGTGAACCAATTAAATCTCAACCTGTCATTAATACGATCTGTTCTCAGAAATACCAAAATAAATAAAAGAACATTCTTATTCTCATGCCTAAGTCTTATGCTTAAAGTTCTACATGGCGAATTATTTTCCAAAAGGCTATCTAGCCAAAAATCAGTATTACAGTTGTAATGGATGCCATTGACTGGAATTGGTTTGAGAAAGTTGTCCTCTAGGCAGAGGGGAAAGGGTTTTCATTAATATTATTTTACTGGTAAAGACGTTAAAATGCAGACAGTGCTAGGTCATATGAGTTGGTGGCATAAATTCCTGTCAATGATGTTAATAATAAGAACGCAACAACAGGGACACCCACCACTGAATTTGCTGAGCGATAAGCCAATCATTAAAGGAAAAAACAGAGCTACACTCCAGCTCTAGCTGGCAATCAATTCTCAAGGCTGATTTAAAACGTTCTAGAACAATCAATATCAAAGGAATAAAGCAAAAGTACCCTACCTACAGCTCAACACTTCGCAACAGACCAATCAACAAATATAAACAGAACGATCGGGTGACTAATCAATCAAAGAAAAGTATAACGTTGTCATTAAGGAAGAAAATGCAAACGCAACACCATTAAATAGAGTGACTGTGCATTAAGCACCTTGTAAGGAAATATGATCGTTGTAAGGATGCATTCGTATTGCCGTAAAAAATTTGGGATTTCTATAGACTATAATCGCTATGCCATTTAAAATAAGTCGTGGTACCTTACTCACCACAAATTGGAACATATATAGATGTTGTTCTTCACAATTGAAGGCATATATAAGTTAAATGGTCGGGGGCCAATTTTCGTGGGAAAAAGGATGCAGCTTCCGCAGTGAGGATTGTAGAGATCCACGCTAGGAGTGACGACTGAATCGTAGAGGTTTTCAGGTAGACGCTGAGTTTAAAAATGACTAAGGGCAGAGACTTATACGGAGAGGTTAAAGAAAAATCGTTGGGGTTAAAGAAACGAATGGCAGTCTGGAAGGGTAATAGGACCATGCACCCAAGGACATTCTAGTCGGGTCTCAAGGCCCAGCCTTACGGTCATTCAAAAAAAAAAAAAAACTCAGGCAAGTGAAGGCTACCAATCAATTTGGACAACATAGACTATCCGTCTTCATAAATTTAAGGAGCAAAGGTATGAAAAAGGGATGCATCCAAATATCTGTCAAACACACCAGGTTATGTTGCGATGGAGGTATCCAACGCAGAGATTAATTCTCCATCAAATAAAACGCAGATTTAAATTGTCCATGACTATAAAATGCATGGTTAAAATTTAGTCATCAATGCATAAAAACAAATGCAGAGGTAACAATTTTACATCTATTACCTAATGACAATCATGGAGGTAATATTTTACATCCATTGAATATCCCCAATTGCAGGGGTAATATTTTACATCTATCATATAATTACAATTGTTGGAGTAATAAAAACAAGTCCATTAAACCAGAACCAAATGCAGATCAGAGTTAAGTACTTTTTGCATCTCGGGGTACCGATATAAAAATGATGACAATAGTAGAAGAATGCCAATGCCATAAGGATAACTCATCGAAAGGATCGCAGGGAATCTAGCAGTCAAGGCGCAGAAAAATAAATCACAAGGAAGAAAGATAATCCATACGCAGAGGTCGTTCTGGAAGCCGTAAGTCAACAATCAGGAAAGGACAACAACAGAGGTAGATAACTGATAGGTTCATCCTTCTCTTTATCATCCTTGCATAGAAAACAAGGGCGTTGAGATCCATAGGTCTTTTAACGCTAAGGCGACGAAGGACTAGCGAGCTAGGGATGAAAGGCAAACAATCGCATGGGTCACAATCATCACCACAGGGCTGTCAAGTCATTTGGGGAACAAATTCCATGGGAATCAACAATCATCGAGCTAGGCTAAGAAAAGTTCAGTCATTAATTTTAAAAATAACTCAGTTTACTTCTCCATTAAATAAGCAGATAAAAGCATAAGTTCTAATACAATTTATCATACACAAATGAAGAGAGCATACCATTGCCTGATCGCCCACTTTGAATGACGTCCTGCGCGCTCCATGCTACTCTCGCTCGCCAACCATTGAGACCTCACCGGTACCTCCCAGCCAATGCTAGGGGTACTCTTCTTCCCCCTTAGCCCCCCGAGCCGCAAAGGGGCCACACACACACTATCCAGAGATTTCGACTAGCTCCCAGCTCGCCTCGCAAGGCCGAGCTACCACTCCTTATCGAGCTGGGTATCCCAACTCCCACAAGTTAAATCAGTCCAGTAGATATTTTTGCAACGTAACATTACACAAACAGAAGATGCCCTTCATCCTTCTCCCTCCTTCATTATATAGAGTTTCGAACTTCCTTTCTTTCCTAAAATCTCATTTAATTAAAATTTAAAAAAATTAATTCCTAAAAATTATTTTCTGTACAAGTGTCCCCCATCCCCTACATTCCTCTATTATCTAATTTCTTTAATTAGTTAATTATCTTATTTCCCTCACCCACCTATAGTTAATCCTAGAATCACTCCTAGGTTTCCCCAAATTCCCTTACAGTTTTTAAAGGCTTTTCCTATTATTAAATTGCTAATTCAGTTTAAATTAGAAAGATCTTAAATGGTAGATACTTTTTATAAGTTTGACTTTCCGCTTTTTCCCTTATGTTTCCCTTTTTCCCTTTTTATCTTTACCTCTTTTCCTAGTTTCCTAAAAAAAAATATTTTCCCACTTTCCCCTTTTTAATTAGAACTCAAAAAGGCAGGTGTGGAAATTAACCCTTTCTCCCTTTTCTTATTTAATTAGTATATTTTAATTTATCAAAGTAATAAAACAATTAATTCCCCTTTTTTAAATTTTAATCCAACAGATTTTTTTTTTATGAATAAATTAAATTTATTGCTCCCTTCATGTTACAAGATTTAACGAAGATCATAATTATTATTTGAGTGGTTTCTATTATTATTATTATTATTATTATTATTATTATTATTTATAGAAGACAAAATTTTACCACTAGCGTAATTTAGACTTAGACCTTAAATTTCGTACTGGGCGACATTAAATTAGGGAAATTGTTTTAAAAATACTTAACACGTTATTCGTCCTAAGGCCATCTAGGTTCACCCATCTATAATCGACAATGTGACATGCCCTTCAGGACGCACTAGGGGCTCCAAGGGTGCCACTCGCCTCATCTGTTCCCTTGCGCGACGTGCCCTTCAAGACCCACTACGTGCTCCAAGGGTGCCACTCACCTCTTGACTGACTTGTTAGACATCAATAACCCCTGGAGTCAATACTCCGCCACGTGAACTTGTGGGAGACTAAGGGCCTCTAAGGAATAATTCCCCCGCCTTATTGCATGCCCCTTAGAATCATCGTGAGTGACTGTCGCAGTCTGCCCTCACAACATCGTGGGTCCTCTCAAACTAGGTAATCATTAACCTATAGTTTGAGCCATGGAGGGAGTGCTAGTAGGCTATGGCAGCATTGTTGACCACACCTCTCCCTCAACATCTCTGGTAGTCATGTGTGATTTCTTTACTCCACATGTGAGTCTAGTCGGCAAGCTATTGTCAGTCTGCATCATCAACGAATCATGTCAAAATATATCCATATCATATCACCTAATCAGAAGCACCAAAATCACAGTGAAACAATCAAACCCCAATGGTACACTCCCTAACTCAATCCGGAGTCCAAGGGGTTCCATCGATGCCTCGACATCCTCTAGGTCCATAATCCTGCACACTCAGTAAAATTGAGTCAATAGCACCTTTCTATGTCAAGGCAAAAAAAAAACATGTCATCATACGATAATGCCTCATAATCAAAATCAAAACTTTTAATAGCATAATAATCCGGATCACTTGCGAGAAAGTTTCCTCAAAGAATAAGTTCGCTCAGTGCGCCAGAGCGGGATGTTACATATATAATACAATACATATTCGACCATGTCATCATCTACAAATTTTTAGGCATGTGGCCTTATGAAGCAGTGAAAAAATGGTGAATCATGACCCATTGGAAGCTCAAAGGAGTTGTCAACCTCAATCTATGCGCAAAATACTTTTCCACTATTGTTTTCTCTTGTGCAGATATATGGTCAATTTTTGAAGAAGACCATACTTTTTGTAAATTATAAAATTTAAAAAACTTATAAATTACTTATTTTATTAATAAGGTTTAAATGAAGGTTATATGTAAGGTGATTTCAAAAACAGATTTTAGGGAGTTTGGGCAATTAGGATTTTTTATTTGTAGTTTTGTATTTATGACTTTCTATATATTTTTTCGTCACCCCTATTGAGTGGGATAAATCATGTCCACCATGATCAAGGGGGTTGTTTCCACTCTCTCCTCCTTCAAGGATGCTTTTGGTAGTTCCCAAGTTGCAAAAGTCATGATTTGACTAAAATGTCAAAGCTAAGATCCTTGTAGCCTTTCCCGTGGTGCCACTAAATAACGATCCTATCTAGAGATAGAGGTTAGGCTTGGAAATCAAGAAAAATATGGGAGGGTGTATAAACAAGTCATGTGACCCTCCAATATATGTAATCACCTCACGAAGTGTTGGATATAAAATAAAATACATACTGGACCATGTCATCATCTACAAATTTTTAGGCATGTGGCCTTATAAAGGAGTGAAAAAATGGTGGGTCATGACCCATTGGAAGCTCAAATGAGTTGTCAACCTCAATTTAGGTGCAAAATATTTTTACATTATTTCTTTCTTTTGTGCATATGATATATAGTCTATTTTTTAAGAAGACCATACTTTTTCAACTATACTGGAATATACATGTAAATACTAGGTGAGAAGATTTGATCTAGAAAAGGAAGAATTATGAAAATCTCTTATCTTGATAAGGATCTACTCCCTACCGTTTTATTTTAGGGATAAGTAAACTTTGATAAGAAGTACTAACTCTCTAGGGTCGTATCTAAAATACTTGGAGGCTACCAAGCTAGATAAGTACATCTAGTATGCTCACATTTTTTTTATCTTAATGTCTCCCAATCCTTCCCAACTTCAATAACAATATCCTTGAGAGATAATGAATCGATTCAAACCATAGACTATGAACACATCATTTTCATATGCCACAAATTCCATGAACATGGCCAATTATTTTGGAACTGTCCCCTCAACCAACAATCCCATAAAAATCATGAATGTGAGGTAAAATATGTAAAAGGCTTCATCACTATGAAACGTAGGAGGAAATAGAAGAGGTTTTTTATCATACCCAATCAAGAAATAAAGCAAGGAAATGATAAAAAATCAAAGCATAAATAACCTTCTATTTCAGCTAAGAAAGCCCTCTTAGACCATAGCGAGAACCAATATATCTCTACTCCAACCCAAAAAACTCTATGTTGGAAAGAACCATGAATCAATGGATAAAGAGGAATGTGAAAAATATAGAAAGAACATGAAACTTGAGATATAGGAAAAATAAAATATGCCATATATATATATATATATATATATATATATATATATATATATATATATATAT
>JASDQU010100151.1:525615-540440 GCA_032191745.1 Picea mariana | reverse complement strand
ATAAGAAAAGTTTACAAGTCAACCGTCAAATGAACTCCAAAATATAGAAACAATAAGAGTGCCTCCAACTCACTCAAAAACTCAAGTATAGAAATATCCCCTCTAAAACCTACCAAGAAATTCTAATGAAAACCAAAGGGAAAAAAGAAAAATAAATTCAAATTGTAGGAGGTGGGATAACATCTCATCAACTCAAGGAAAGACAAAGATCTTAGGGAGAGATATCTTCACCCCCAACTAATTTTAACTATACTTATTATGTCCTAGTATATGAGGGGACTGAGCTCTCTCACGAAACAAAAGCAGTTCAAAGTGAAAATCAAGAAGGAAAACCTTGACCTACGTATCATTGAAGAAACCAAGCGCTTTGAGAATTACATTCTGTCACGTTTTTCGAAAACTATGGTGGGATTGCATAGTAATTGGCCTAAGGGAGCAAGACTTATTTGGGGGAAAACTTATATAAGGTGGTTATTGGCCCATCATTTATTGGATCCTCTACCTTTGTATCCCTCACCAATGTTTATGGATCAATCAACCCCTAAAACTACGAAGCTTTCATTTATATTCTCCACAATATACCGCCAAATTCTCCTAGTATCTTACAAATAGTTGGGGGAGATTTTAACATGATAACATGCCTCACGAAAAAAAATAGGACTTTGCAGTCTAGATGGAATTTGCACTAAAATTGTAGATAATATTAAATAGATTCAATTAATAAATTCTACCCATTGCAATGGTATATATATAGAATAACAATAAAGGATGAGAATCCATCATGTGGTAGAAAAATCAATTACTTTCTTCTATCATAGAAATTTTTGAAAAAAACTATAGAATGGGAATTCATCATTCTATAAGTACATTCTCTCACCATTGACCAATTATCCTCCATTTCCTACCTACGAAATCATCTAAGAGAACTCCTTTCTTCTTTGGAAAATGTTGCTAATTGATCCTAGCTTTAGAGAAATCATGAGGAATGGGTGGAATCATGCAAAAGTTTGGGTGGGGTGACATATGTATGTATTTCAACAAAATATGAGATATATAAAATCATAAATTGAATTCCATTTCTCTTGAAATAATCATTTCTAAGATATATATTCCAACAAAATATGAGATATATAAATTGAATTCACTTGAAGTGAATTCTCCCTCATTATCTTTTCTAAGTGTGACAATATTATCTTGGGTGGAATTTTCAACTAAGCATTGAAATTTTATGAATCTAACAAAGGATTTTGATTTGTTATTCAGAAAATATTCCCAAATTATTCATGGACAATCATGAATGAAAATAATTAAATATTTGAATCCACCAAAAGAAGATTCCATAGGATCACAAATGTCACTATGGATTAAATTCAAACAATTGTTTATGTACCATGTACTTGGGTAAAAGGGATCTCTCTTTTGTTTTCCAATTATACATGCTTCACACGTGGAAGTTTAGTTTTTGAAGGTAGGAAACCCTTTAAACACCTCCTTTGATTTAAGTTTACTTGGGCTTTCAAAGTTGAAATGGCCAAATATGTAATGACATTATCTTAATGAGCTAGAGGATTATTTCATTGATGTTGCAAGGTCCTAGTTGCGGGGAATGATTGTGCCTTTTCTAATGAGTACCAAGGATAATAAATTGTTTTTAAAATATGGAACATGCCAAACATTAGGAGGTAATATTTTTCCAATTCGAGGAGTAAACAAATGGATAGATCATTTTCCTTGAGGAGAATGGGCTGTGTCATATTCCAATTATATTCGATTAAGTTCCATGTCGTGATATATCCAAAATAATGTTTTATATAAAACATATGTTATGGAGAACCTCTATCAAGTATCCAATCATTTTCAAAATATTTTCTCATTTGTTTGTTGATGCCAACCGAGTCTGCAAAATCCAACTGTTGATTAGTCATCAACACATATTCATAATCACCACCTTTGTTTTCTGCATAGTGAGCATAAGTGGAAGCATTTGACTTAGAATGTGATTTGGAATTAAAAATTTTCTTGTGTTGGAAAAAAAAAATCATTCTCTGTTATATAATATTATGCCACATGGCTAATGCAAAGACATATTTTTCACTTTATTGGAGTCACATCTACACTTTTTCTTGTTATATTGTTAGGATCATATTGATATATCCTAGAATATTATTGATTTAGATTATTGTTCTCTCTTTCTTGGCTTCTGCTATGACCATCACCATGTTCTTGATTATTGAATCTTCATCTTCCATTAGAATTTTCATGGTATGTGTAGCCTCCCCTTCCTCTTGTACTTTCAGTGTAGGTGTCCCTTCCACTAATACTTTCATTGTAGTTGCATCTTCCTCTCAAGATTTCACCTCTTTTTGAGTTGGTTAGATATTCTCTAGAGGTCTTCTTTTTACCAAAAAAAATGCCATGTTGTACCAATAGATCACTAAGAGGGGAAATAGTTTGTTTTTCTATTTTTCCTGTGATTTGTAAAGTTTCCAAGAAATTTTTATAAGATAGTGGAATTTTTTTTATCAATATGGAGGTCATAAAATTTTCTTCCACATCATCAAACCCACATTTAGCTATTTCAATTTTTGTGTTTTTTAAACAAGAGATGTAATCCATAACATCTCCTCCTTCATCTAATTTTTTATTTATTTTTGTGTGGATATCAACTGTCTTTATTTAAGTTTAGTATAAAACATTTTTTTGAATAGTTTACATGCATTCCAAGCATCGGTCACATTTTCTATGTGGACAAACATTTCATTAGTGATAGAAGATCTTAAAAGTGCAAGTGTTTTTTCATCTTTTAATTTCCATATATCCAATTCTATATCATCAATAGGATTAGTGGGAGGTTTATCGCCATTACATACATCTTTCCATAGCTCATTATAAATTAAGGTGTTTTTCATGTGACGACTCCAAGTCTTATAGTTCTTGGGTTCGTCCAATTTATCAGTCACTAAATAAATTTACCAATTTTGACATGATGAGGTAATTATCAAGTCCACGGGATCAAATGAATAATACCATGTACAAGAGACATTTCACACACTTCAAAAGAGTGTTATATGGGCTTGTCCTTGACCCTCTTATAACCTCAATGAAAAATTTGTTCGTAGATTATTTCACTGGACTCTTACACTTTGATTACAAATTACAATTTTCTTTCAATTCATCAAACTTTCAAAATTTTACTTAAAAAATGCTCATAAAAATATGAAAATACCCCACTTTGAGGTGAACGATAATGTTCAAAACTTCAATTACAATGTAAAAATGATACCCCCTTAAAGTATAGAGTACTTCAATTTTGAAAAGTATCACCCCTTATATATCCAATTTTACATAAAGAACATAAGAAATACTAAAATATTTCCAAAACACTTTAACACTTAGCACTCTTCCTTATACAATAATGCCTCCCACATTTTTTAGAATGACATAAAGAATATAAATTGGGAAAAAAAATTAACTTACCACTTTTCCATTTGCTTTATGAAAAATGGTATGTGCAAATCTTTTACCGTAGCCAGGAATTTTCTCTACTTTGGCAACCTCCTCGATTTCACATGGGGAGTGTTTCTTTTTCCTAAGTGTTTGGGGAGAAGATTTATTTTATTGAATGAGTGGTCGATCTGGGTGGTGTGTCTATGTTGAAGGCACTAAAGGGTGAAATCATAGGTTGAAAAACTCTGGAGATCTCACACGAAACCATCCATATTGTTTCTAATTGCTTACGCGCCTCTACCATCACCACCATCACCATCTCATTCATGCTAGTTCCTTAGTGTTGGTTTGTGATTTCTTTTGCTCTGTGATAGTCATAGACAGTTGAAACACATGTCGACACTGAGAGGGGGCTGAATCAGTGTCTGGAACTTTTGACTACTTTTTACACTTTCTTAAATTAACTAAATAATATATATGCAGTGCAATTAATTATTCGTAAACATGTATAACAAAAGCCGTATGAAGTACATAAAATATCATTCTTTTATTTATTTAACTTGAATGAATACAAATAAAATCAATCATTTAATATCTTCAACATCAATTGAATATGAGAGATCCAACTCTCTGATACAAGACCCAACTTGTATTTCTCATATGCAATTGAGAAATGAGTAATCCAACCATCATAACAAGCCCCTTCTTGTGGATCTCAGATCCAACTGAGATGTGAGGAATCCAATCCTCATGATAAGACTTAGCTTGTAAAACTTAGGTATAGAAGTATCCCCTCTAAAACCTACCAAGAAAGTCTAATGGAAACCAAAAGGAAAAAAGAAAAATAAATTCAAATTGTAGTAGGTGGGATAGCATCTCATAACTCAAGCAAGACAGAGATTTTAGGGAGAAATATCTTCAACCCAACTAATTTTAACTATCCTTAGTCAAGAAACATGCAGGCCTCATGTATTGAGCCTAATAGAATATCATATGATATTTTTAGGATTTGCAATGGAAGATAAAGAAAGGATCCAATGTCAAGAAACTTGAAGGCCTCATGTATTGAGCCTGGCAGAATATCATATGATATTACATATATAATTTAAGATTATAATACACATATAATTTAAGATTGTAATTATATGAATTTTTCTACTATTTTATTTTTATGAGTTTAGATCTATTTTAACGTGGGATCTATTAAATAATACGAGCTATTAAATTTCTAAAGGTGAAAACATTTAACCTTTCCTTAAGTTTTGCATTCTAAAAGAAGCTTGAATCTAGAAAGATTTGATCCCTCTAGGTCTTTGATAGATCCAAGATTAAAATGGATCTACACTAGTTTTATATATATGAGATTTGTCATCTTGAAATTATTTAGTAAATAATATGAGATTAATAATCCTCATTTTTTTTATATTTAGGTTTTAGCCATAAAATTTATTGTTATTATTTGTTGTATCAAGAACACTGAAATACATTCTACACATCCATCTCATATCTCCCTATAATATTTTTGAACTCTGTTATATATATATATATATATATATATATATATATATATATATATATATATATAATTNTGAATACTTTAAACATTTAGAAATTTACATTTTAATTTTTTTTTATATTTTTACATATTTAATAATTTCAAAGTTAAATTAGATTTACACTTATATAATAACATACAACAAATAGATTGTATAGTTATATACATTTATATCACTCATTTTGAGATATCTTACATTACAACAAATAGATTGTTTAACTCCTTTTAAATAACTTAAGTTAAAACTCAGAAATGTATAATAGTTACTTATATAATAACATAGATTTATATGAGCCTCACACTTAAACTTTTATGTTGATTTGTTTTTCTTTAATATATTAACTAAGTTGATATGCCTTTTCTTTCAAAAATAAATAAAAAATAAAATTCAGTGTTTATATAGGACCATAGATTGCTATGAACCTCTAGATTAAAATTGATTTTTTATATATATATTTTTTAATATACTAAATTTCACAAATATTTATATTTTATTTGAAGTTGTTTTTCATATATTCTTCTCATCCTTAAGTTTAAATATATCATTTCCTTAAGTTTAAGAAAATTTATTTATATAAATTTATCTTTACCTCAAATTTAAAATTTAATTTTGATATATATATTTTTTAACCTATTTCAATTTTGACATGTATTTATTTTAACATATATTTGAAGTTTATATTTTTCTTCCATATATTCGTTTTATTTAAAGTTTAGCTTTAATCCTAAAATTGAATGTTGATATGTATTTTCTTTAATATATTTAAATTTTAGCTATATTTATGTTTAATTTATAGTTTTAAAATAAATAAATTATAAAGTATTTTTTTAAATAATTTATTATTTTTTATAAATTATAAAATTTTAAAAATGTATTTTACTTGTTTTACTAATAAAGGTTATATGTAAGTTTATTTCAAAAATATATTTTAAGGGAGTTTTGGTAATTAGGATTTTTTATTTGTAGTTTTTTATATAGAATTTTCTATATATATTTTTGGTCACTTCGATTGAGTGGGAACCATGATGTACACCACGATCAAGGGATTGTTTACCCTCTTTCCTCATTCAAAGTTGTTTTTTGTAGTTCCCAAGCTTTCAAAGTCATGATTTCACTAAAATGTCAAATCTAGGATCTTTGTAGCCTTTTTCATGGTACCACGAAGGAAGGATCCTATCTAGTGATAAAAAGTTATGCTTGGACATCAAGAAAAATGTGGGAGGGTGTATAAACAAGTCATGTGACCCTCCAAACTATGTAATCACCTCAGGAAGTGTTGGATATATAATACAATACATATTGGACCATGTCATCATCTACAAATTGTTAGGCATGTGGCCTTATGAAGCGGTGAAAAAATGGTGAATCGTGACCCATTGGAAGCTCAAAGGAGTTTTCAACCTCAATCTATGTGCAAAATATTTTTCCACTATTGTTTTCTCTTGTGCAGATATATGGTCATATATGGTCCATTTTTGAAGAAGACCATACTTTTTATAAATTATAAAATTTTAAAAATGTATAAATTACTTATTTTATTAATAAGGTTTAAATGAAGGTTATATGTAAGGTGATTTGAAAAATAGATTTTAGGGAGTTTGGGAAATTAGGATTTTTTATTTGTAGTTTTGTATTTAGGATTTTCTATATATTTTTTTGTCACCCCTATTTAGTGGGAGAAATCATGTCCACCATGATCAAGGGGGTTGTTTCCACTCTTTCCTCCTTCAAGGATGTTTTTGGTAGTTCCCAAGTTGCTAAAGTCATGATTTAACTAAAATGTCAAAGCTAAGATCCTTGTAGCCTTTTCCGTGGTGCTACTAAGTAAGGATCCTATCTAGAGATAGAAGTTAGGCTTGGAAATCAAGAAAAATATCAGAGGGTGTATAAACAAGTCATGTGACCCTCCAATATATGTAATCACCTCACGAAGTGTTGGATATAAAATAAAATACATAGTGGACCATGCCATCATCTACAAATGTTTAGGCATGTGGCCTTATAAAGCGGTGAAAAAATGGTGTCATGATCCATTGGAAGCTCAAAGGACTTGTCAACCTCAATTTAGGTGTAAATATTTTTAATTTTTCAACTATACTGGAATATACATGAAAATACTAGGTGAGAAGATTTGATCTAGATAAGAAAGAATTCTGAAAATCTCTTATCTCGATAAGGATCTACTCCCTACCCTTGTATTTTAGGGATAAGTAAACTTTGAAAGGAACTACTAACACTGTAGGTTCGTATCTCAAATACTTGGAGGCTACCAAGCTGGATAAGTACACTTACTATGCTAACATTTTTTTTTATCTTAATGTTTCCCAATCCTTCCCAACTTCCATAACAATATCCTTGAGAGATAATGAATGGATTCAAACAATAGACTATGAACACATAATTTTCATATGCCACAAATTCCATGAGCATGGCCACCTATTTTGGAACTGTCCCCTCAACCAACAATCCCAAAACAATCATGAATGTGAGGTAAAATATGTAAAAGGCTTCATCACTATCCAACGTAGGAGGAAATATAAGAGGTTTTTTATCATACCCACTCAGGAAATAAAGCAAGGCAATGATAAAAAATTAAAAGATAAATAGCCTTCTATTTCAACTAAAAAAACCCTCTTAGACCCTAGCGAGAACGAATACATCTCTACTCCAACCCAAAAAAATCTATGTTGGAAAGAACCATGAATCAATGGATAAAGAGGAATGTGAAAAATATAGAAAGCACATGAAACTTGAGGTATAGGAAAAATAAAATACGCCAATGGAGAAAGATCAAAATACAGAATGCACTCCCTTAATGGTAAGCAATAAAGACCAAGAACATAATAGAAATAGAGAATGAATCCATAAAGGAATTCTTGTCAATGATACAAGAAACCATATATATATATATATATATATATATATATCTTTAGGATATGATGAATATTACATCAATTCCCTATTATAAAAATAGATAAGAAAACTTTACAAGTCAACTTCCCTATTATAAAAATAGATAAGAAAACTTTACAAGTCAACTGTCAGATAAACTCCAAAATATAGAAACAATAAGAGTACCTCCAACTCACTCAAAAACTTGAATATAGAAGTATTCCCTCTAAAACCCATCCAGAAATTCTAATAGAAACCAAAGGGAAAAAAGAAAAATAAATTTAAATTATAGGAGGTGGGATAGCATCTCATCAACTCAAGGAAAGACAAAGATCTTAGGAAGAAATATCTTCACCCCAACTAATTTTAACTATACTTATTATGTCTTAGTATATGAGGGGACTGAACTCTCTCACAAAACAAAAGCAGTTCAAAGTGAAAATCAAGAAGGAAAACCTTGACTTACGTATCATTGAAGAAACCGAGTGCTTTGAGAATTACATTGTGTCACGTTTTTCAAAAACTATGGTGGGATTGCATAGTAATTGGCCTAAGGGAGCAAGACTTCTTTGGGGGACAACTTATATATGGTGCTTATTGGCCCATTATTTATTGGATCCTCTACCTTTGTATCCATTACCAATGTTTATGGATCAATCAACCCCTATAACTAGGAAGATTTCATTTATATTCTCCACAATATACTTCCAAATGCTCCTAGTATCCCGCAAATAGTTCGGGGAGATTTTGACATGATAACATGCCTCACGGAAAAAAATAGGACTTTGCACTCTAGATGGTATTTTCACTAAAATTGTAGAAAATATTAAATAGATTCAATTAATAAATTCTACCCATTGCAATGGTATCTATATCTAGAATAACAATAGAGGATGGGAATCCATCATGTGGTAGAAAAATCAATTACTTTCTTCTATCATAGAATTTTTTGGAAAAAACTATAAAATGAGAATTCATCATTCTATCAAGTACATTCTCTCACCATTGACCAATTATCCTCCATTTCCTACCTACGAAATCATCTAAGAGGACTCCTTTCTTCTTTGGAAAATGTTGCTAATTGATCCTAACTTTAGAGAAATCATGAAGAATTGGTGGAATCATGCAAAAGTTTGAGTGGGGTGACATATGTATGTATTCCAACAAAATATCATATATATAAAATCATAAATTGAATTCCATTTCTCTTGAAATAATCATTAAATTCACTTGAAGTGAATTCTCCCCCATTATCTTTTCTAAGTATGGCAATCTTATCTTAGGTGGAATTTTCAACTAAGCATTGAAATTTTATGAATCTGTCAAAGGATTTTGATTTGTTATTCAGAAAATATTTCCAAATTATTCATAGACAATTATGAATGAAAATAATTAAATATTTGAATCCACCAAAAGAAGATTGCATAGGACCACAAATGTCACTATGGATTAAAATCAAACAACTGCTTATCTATCATGTACTTGGGTAAAAGGGATCTCTGTTTTGTTTTCCAATTATACATGCTTCACACTTGGAAGTTTAGTTTTTGAAGGTAGGAAACCCTTTAAACACCTCCTTTGATTTAAGTTTACTTGGGCTTTCAATGTTCAAATGGCCAAATATGTAATGGCATAATCTTAATGACCTACATGATCATTTCATTGATGTTGCAAGGTCCTGGTTGCAGGGAATGATTGTGCCTTTTCTAATGAGTACCAAGGATAATAAATTATTTTTAAAATATGTAACATGCCAAACATTACGAAGTAATATTTTTCCAATTCCAGGAGTAAATAAATGGATAGATCCTTTTCCTTGAGGAGAATGGGTTGTGTCATATTCCAATTATATTAGATTAAGTTCCATGTCGTGATATATGTCGTGATATATCCAAAATAATGTTTTATGTAGCACATATGTTATGGACACCCTATATCAAGTATCCAATCATTTTCAAAATATTTTCTCATTTGTTTATTGATGGCAACTAAGTCTACAAAATCCAACTGTTGATTGGTCATCAACACATATTCATAATCATCACCTTTGTTTTCTGCATAGTGAGCATAAGTGGAAGCATTTGACTTAGAATGTGATTTGGAATTAAAAATTTTCTTGTGTTGGGAAAAAAAATATTTCTCTGTTCTATAATATTATGTCACATGACTAATGCAAAGACATATTTTTCACTTTATTGGAATCACATCTACACTTTTTCTTGTTATGTTGTTAGGATCATATTGATATATACTAGAATATTATATGTTTAGATTATTGTTCCCTCTTTCTTGGCCTCTACTATGACCATCACCATGTTCTTGATTATTGAATCTTCATCTTCCTTTAGAATTTTCATGGTATGTGTCGCTTCCCCTTCCTCTTGTACTTTCAGTGTAGGTGTCCTTTCCACCTATATTTTTATTGTAGATGCATCTTCCTCTCGAGATTTCACCTCTTTTTGAGTTGGTAAGATCTTCTCTATAAGTCTTCTTTTTACCAAAAAAATTGTCATGTTGTACCAATGAATCACTAAGAGGGGAAATACTTTGTTTTTCTATTTTTCCTGTGATTTCTAAAGTTTCCAAGAAATTTTTATAAGATAGTGGAAATTTTTTTATCAATATGGAGGTCATAAAATTTTCTTCCACATTATCAAACCCACATTTAACTATTTCAAGTTTTGTGTTTTTTAAGCAAGAGATGTAATCCATAACATCTCCTCCTTAAACTATTTTTTTATTAATTTTTGTGTGGAGATCAACTTATGTTTATTTAGGTTTAGTATGAAACATGTTTTTGAATAGTTTCCATGCATTCCAAGCATCGCTCACATTTTCTATGTGGACAAACATTTCATTACTGACAAAAGATCTTAAAACTGCAAGTGTTTTTTCATCTTTTAATTCCCATATATCCAATTCTATATCATCAATAGGATTAGTTGGAGGTTTATCACCATTACATACATCTTTCCATAGCTCATTATAAATTAAGGTGTTTTTCATGTGACGACTCCAAGTCTTTTTTTTGTTTGTTTGTTAATGTGGCCAAACCTATTGGCATCGGGATTAACCTGTGGCTTGAGAAACCGTGACTCAGGGGCATATAAGCCATCAAAATCACCTGGGGATCACACCCGGCGGCTTAACAACACACTCCATCACTGACTATCCTACACCTCGGGGACCAAGTCTTATAGTTCTTGGGTCCATCCAATTTATCAGAATCAATGAATAAATTTACCAATTTTGAAATGATGATGTAATTATTAAGTCCACGTGATCAAATGAATAATACCATGCACAAGAGACATTTCACACACTTCAAAAGAGTGTGATATGGGCTTGGCCTTAACCCTCTTATAGCCTCAATGAAAAAGTAGTTGGTAGAGTATTTCACTGGAATCTTACACTTTGATTACAAATTACAATTTTCTTTCAATTCATGAAACTTTCAAAATTTTACTCAAAAAATGCTCATAAAAATATGAAAATACCCCCTTTGAAG
The DNA here is from genome assembly GCA_032191745.1 of Picea mariana. Lineage (NCBI taxonomy): Eukaryota > Viridiplantae > Streptophyta > Pinopsida > Pinales > Pinaceae > Picea > Picea mariana. The sequence continues at coordinate 529,037 of JASDQU010100151.1, read as the reverse complement.
TGAACAATAATGTTCAAGACTTCAGTTACAATGTAAAAATGATGCCCCCCCTTAAATTATAGAGTACTTCAATTTTGAAAAATATCACCTCTTATATATCCAATTTTACATAAAGAGCATAAGAAATAATAAAACATTTCCAAAACACTTTAACACTTAGCACTCTTCCTTATACAATAATGCCTCACACATTTTTTAGAATGGCATAAAGAATATAAATTGGTAAAAAAAAAATAACTTATCAAGAATGGGGGGATGTCCATGTAACATAACACATTAAAATAATATTAAAAAATAAATAATTAATAATAAAATATTTACTTGCTTCCATCAAGTATTGGCAGATGTCCATATAGCATAACATATTAAAATAATAATAAAATAAATATTTATATATATAATATTTTATTATATATTAATACATTATAAAATATTACCCTTAACATAGCTGGATTTTTTTGTGGCTGCACGTTTGAACCAGTGACTTTAATATTTTGAAGGAAAAGACATATCACTTAGTTAATATATTAAAAAAGACATATCAACATAAAAGTTTAAGGGTGAGACTCATATAAATCTATTACTATATAAACAACTATTATATATTTTTGAGTTTTAATTTAAGTTAGTTAAAAGTAGTTAAATAATCTATTTGTTGTAATGTAAAGATATCTCAAAATAAGTAATATATATATAATAGAGTTCAAATATATTCCAGGGAGATATGAGATGAATGTTACAATTGCTTTAATATTAGATTGTAGAATGTATTTATGTGTTCTTGATACAACAAATAATAAAAATAAATTTTACAGCTAAAAAATAAATATAAAAAAAATGAAGATTATTAATCTCATATTATTTACTAAATAATTCTATGATGGTGAATCTCATATTTATAAAACCAGTGTATATTCATCTTAATCTTGGATCTATCAAAAGCCTACAGGGATGAAATCTCTCTAAATGCAAACTTCTTTTAGAATGCAAAATTTTAAGAAAGGTTAAATGTTTGCATCTCTAGAAATTTAATAACTCTTATTACTTAATAGATCCCATGTTAAAATAGATGTAAACTGATTAAAATCATATAATAGAAAAAATCATATACTTACAATCTTAGATTATATCTGTATTATAATCTTAAATTATATCTGTAATATCATATAATATTCTTAAATTATATCTGTAATATCATATAATATTCTACCAGGCTCAATACATGAGGCCTTCAGTTTTCTTGACATTGTATCCTTTCTTTATCTTCCATTGTAAATCCTAAGAATATCATATGATATTCTGCCAGGCTCAATACATGAGGCCTTCAGGTTTCTTGACATTGGATCCTCTCTTTATCTTCCATTGCAAATCCTAAAAGATATATATGTTTTGACCACCATTTAATTTGTCATTTTATTTCACCCCAGCTGTCCCAAGTTTAAGCATATATAGCAGAGATGGCAAGACGATATAATATGTACAGATTTTAATGCGATATAAAAGAATATGTACAGATTTCAGGGCTATAAAAGAATATGTACAGAGCTGAAAATACGATATAAAAGAATATGTACAGATTTCAAGGCTATAAAAGAATATGTACAGAGCTGAAAATAGGATATAAAAGAATATGTACAGATTTCATTGCTATAAAAGAATACGTACAGATTTCATGGCCAGTCTGGGTAATGGAATGCGAGCTCAAAATTTGAACTGAAACTAACTAGCGACAATGTTTTAAAATACAATCAAAGAATATAAATTGCGAGAAATTCTGCGATTGGAAGCAAACATAGCATGAGTAGGCTGCTGCCCTGCAACAGGATACTGAAAGCATTCAGCTGGCGGGCTATTCAGAATGGGATTCGATTTGCTTACAGTTCGCTCATGCTTATGGGTATTCTGGTGGCCTGCGTGAAAGGGAGGCGGATAATTTGATAGGTCCATTCTCTGCAGTTCAAAATTGTGAGAAAGTCTGGTATTGGAAGCAAACACAGCATTAGTAGGCTGCTGCCCTACAGCAGCAGGATAGTGTAAGCAGTCAGTTGGCAGGCTATTCAGAATGGGATTCGATTTACTTACAGCTCGCTCATTCTTATGGGCCTTCTGATGGCCTGCCAGCGCCTTAGACTTGTAGAACTTTCTTGGGCAATACCGGCAAGGAAAGACGCAGACTTTAGAGCCCTGAGAGGAATTTGAGCCCTTGGAAGCGGAAACCTCTAACTCTGTCACCCCGTTATGGCCTTCCTTGTTTGGACGGGTTTCTCCTCCTAAAGATGCCTTTACGGTGTGGCCATCGCGGCTTAAATTAGTGTAGTGTTGGTTGAGATCCACTCCAAAGAGTTTGAGCGCATGCTTATGATCGCTCTCGGAAGCCATGGATCCGCTGAATATCTCTATTTACGATCTCTGGACGTGTATGCCCTAAAGTGTTATATTTATGTATAACACCAACGAAAAAACTCGTGTGTGCGCTCCCTCCCACTCAGACAAGTAAGGTCATCTGCTGTTTGGAAATTATAAGTGTGTGTTTTATAACCTCAAGAAATTCCAGCACTGCCCACGATGGAGGGCTGATCAAACACAGGTTTCCTATATCCATGAAAAACACCAATGGTTGACGAAGCACATTTTACATTTCGAGCGACTTACAATTGAATCAATTCAATTTTTTATTATTTTATTTTGTAATAAGTGGATCAATTCAATTTTTTTTATTATTTTTTTTAATAATTTTATTTTGTAAACACCCATGTAAATTAAAGTTATATATATTAAATTGTTATTCGTTAAATCAAACACATTTTATTGGAGTTTATTTGTTCGTAACACAAAGTTAGTTATGATTTATTTATTTTTTAGTTATGATTTATTTATTTTTTCAAATTTTAGTTATTTGAATATTTATTGGTTATATTTATTTTATAAAACTTTGTTTATTTAAATCATTTTATAACTAGTTAAATAGGTTATAAAAAGTATATATGAGCAAAATTTGGAGATTAAAATTTCATCTATTAAATTGAATTATAAATTACTTAAATTCTTATTAAGTAAAGAAAATAATTGATTAAATAAGTTATAAAAATATATATAAACAAAATTTGTGGATTAAAATATTTATTTATTAATTTGAATTATAAATTATGGTAAATTCTTATTAAATAGAGAAATCATTTTTTTTGTTTGCTAGCAGAGCCACATCAACTTTTAACATGGTTAGATTTTTTGTCCCCGCAGGTTTCTTATGAGTGAGTTTATCGCACATGCTCCATAGCATGGCTGGATTTATTTTGTTCTACACCTCAGGGACAATAGATTATAATATATTATTGTTTTCATAGACACTCTACAACCAAGTACATGGGAGATGTCCATGTGACATAACACATTAAAATAATAATAAAAAATTAATAATTAAT
>JASDQU010100151.1:469192-516424 GCA_032191745.1 Picea mariana | reverse complement strand
TTTTATATATATATATATATATATATATATATATATATATATATATATATATATATAAATTAAATTATTATTTTTTATAAATTATAAAAAATTTAAAATGTATTTTACTTATTTTATCAATAAGGGTTATATGTAAGTTTATTTCAAAAACAGATTTTAAGGGAGTTTTGGAAATTAGATTTTTTTATTTGTAGTTTCTTATATAGGATTTCTTATATATTTTTTGGTCATCTCTATTGAGTGGGAGCCATCATGTCCACCATGATCAAAGGATTGTTTCCTCCATTTCTTCCTTCAAGGATGTTTTTTGTAGTTCCCAAGTTTCCAAAGTCATGATTTCACTAAAATGTCAAAGCTAGGATATTTGTAGCCTTTTCCATGGTGCCACTAAGCAAGGATCCTATTCATATAAGTTATGCTTGGAAATCAAGAAGAATGTTGGAGGCGTATAAACAAGTCCTGTAACCCTCCAAGCTATGTAATATATAATACAATATATATTGGACCATGCCATCATCTACAAATTTCTAGGCATGTGGTGTTATGAATCGGTGTAACGATCCTCCTCGTTACGACGACAAACCTCTTATAACAAGTGCAAATTTTATTTTTTTGTTTTTAAAAGTGTGTGCGCACGTGTACAAGGAAAACAAACCCATTCGACTCTGTGTCGCCACCCAACGACGAAAAAGACACAAACCACGATGAACACAACAAGATGGCATGAGACGCACAACAGTAACTGCATGCATTTAACGATGATCAATCGACAATAAGTAAGACTGACTACCCGCCCGTCCTACCCTGCAATGGTTAGGACCTCCAAGACACATAAGCAACGCTCAAGCCCAGGTTCCCATTGATTTTAACCATTTAAGGTCTCAGGGCTAGCGACTGTTCTGAGGAACATGGAGGTGTCTACATCCCACCAGACACAAACAATACCAAAACTAAAATTATAAATCTACCAACATCAATGATTAACTAAGATTCGTTCTATCAACCAAATTCAATTAAACCAAGGGTGAGAGTAAACTTTACTGTAATTCATCGTACATTAACTTTAATTAACCACGCATTACTAATCTAGTTCTAAATCAATCCATCATCATCAAGGTTTGTTAGCGCAATAGAAGACAATTAAATTAATCATTATATCTACAAGGCACAAGAAATCCAATTTACAACAGATCACAACAATCCAAGCATCTAGCTTAATCAACCGAGTCTACGATCATCGATCTCATCATAGAATAATCTAGTTACAATGAGGATGGAAAAGCTTAATCATTGTAGATGGTCATTACTGTAGACCTAAATATCATTAATTAGAACTAGTTACTATATCTTGAAAAAATTATAAAGAAGATACAAGTAATGAATGACTTGTAAGTATCCCATCTATATCAACTTGGTGTCAAATATATGTAGTCTAGATCTATATGTACTAAGTATTTGAATAAGTGTTAAATACATGTGTTAATGATATACCAAAAATTAATGTAGATAAAATGGTGCTCTCAAATAAAGTAAAATCATCCAATATCCCTCATAAGAATATTTCTTAAGGGTCACTTCTTAACTTATCAAGAAGAATCTAAGATTCCTTTACCTTCCCAAAGTTAGTATATCATAATAACTTAAGAAGATAAGTCTTAAGGATAGTTATGGTTGATAAGTTGAATAAATGACAAAACATACATAAACACCACGATTTCCAAGAGCATCTCCTCTACATATTAATTTATTAATGGACATGTAAATACATAATAATCCCAGCAATTGACTACCCTAAAGGAAAAAGGTATCATCAGAAATAAATACTTAACCACAACAAGTTTTCCTTGGCAAAACCTTAATGTAATTAGTCGCAGCTGGTAGGCTCTAATTGATGCCAAGTCTTACCTATTATGTTACCACTTTACAATTTCATTAACAGTAATATGGATAAAGAATTAGTAACAATAATATGGGTAAAGAAATTAACCTGCTTGTTAATCGACTACACAACAAGTGGCTTTGCATAAAATGGTAAGAGTAATCTCATATAAGGAAAACCGATAGATAATAGTGGTGTCAAAGGATCAACGACAATGGCTTAATGACATAAATTAAAGCTCCTTACATATTTCAGTAATAGTTATAAAACGCTATATCCATGGCTACCAAAATTTGTCATCAATTATCGTGTCAGTCATAAAATCTGGCCACAGAAATTACCACCAATCACACCCTTGATAATCGTTTCCCCTGTCATACATTATTGCCATCCATTTCTAGAGCTGCAGCCGGCACATCTAGAATATAACGCTCAAGATCATTGTCATCACTGAAGCGGCTGTGTCTCGTTGTTTTGCAAAGGAAAAAAAAACATTGCGGACAACTAGAAAACAAACACTGCTAAGACTCCTTTAATATAAAAAACGAAAAAGGGAAAGGAGTGCATCCCACTCCCCAAGCATGATACACTCGCAGGAGGTAAAAAAATGGAAGTTGTCGTACATAGGCGCGATTCAACAGAGGTGAAGGAGTGATTCAACTTACAAGATACGCATATAGCAGGGGAATGGCTACACAGCCATACAGGAAACGAACCACCGTGGCAAGCCTAACATAGTCAATTCAGAGGTGCGAATGATAGAGGGATGGACCCTACAGCCGTTATACAATATGAACATGGATAAACCTTGTCAGTTAAGCGATGAAGACAAGGGTAAAAGTAAAATCTCAATAAGAATTCGCCTAGAAGGGCCAACGAAAAATTCGCACACAATGTCAATCGTTATCCATTCGAGTAAAATTTTAATCGCAGAAATAAATTAAATTTGGTTGAAATTGCAGGCATGAGAAAATTTACTACCCAGAAATTTAATGCAGACAGGGATCATTATAGTGTTTCTAATTAACGTGAGGCATAGCAATCTCAGCCCAAGTAAAATTAAATTTATTGACAGAGATAACATGTTTTTCATTCGGGTATTCATTTTCAGCATACAACTTACGGACACAGATAGGGAGTGGAATCATCTTAGCAATACAACACAATGAACATAACTTCATTAATAATACCGCAATCAGAACTTCCAGTAAAAATCTTTCATTCATTTTGAAAACATCAACTTCCAGCATTAAGAGGTTTCATCAATAATACAACGAACAAAACTTCTGGTAAAAGAAAATGCTTTCATTCAATTTGCAGACATGAGATTAATTAGTTTTTCAGCCAGAATACCCATCCAATTTTTTAGATGGGATAGAAAACGTCCAGAAAAATATAGCCACTAAGAGTCACACAGAAGCAAGGATCCCAACCAAGGAAAAGTAGAACCCCAACCAGAATGCAGACCTTATAATTTTAGGAAATCAATGAATGGGCAAAAGCTCAAAACAAATTCATCCATTATTATTGTGTAGAGACAAAAATGCAGAGAAAAAGGGCCATCAACAGTCACAGGGTTAAGTTGCGAGTGAGGTGATACAACACAGTTCGGGTTCAATCATCAAAATAAGAAACACAGAGATAAGAGCTCTGCCATCCGTTAAATTTCAAGGTAGTAAGACGCAGACAAGAAGGAATACGCAGAAATGTCCAGCGAGATCTAAGCATGAAAGAAAACGAGATAATACTATGTGTAAGCATGCCAACATCGTTTAAAATCCACATTCAGATCCAAGCATAAATTCCTAGTGCATTCTACTCCACAAAATAACAAGCATACCTTTGCCTTTTCGCCTACTCTGAGTGTCGTCCGCGAGCTCTGCACAACTCCCACTCGTCGACCACCGAGACTTCACTGGTACCTCCCAGCCAATCGCTAGGGGTACTCTTCTTCCCCCTTATCCCGTTGAGCCGCAAAGGGGCCACACACTATCCAGATGGTACGTCTAGCTCCCAGCTCGCCTCTCAAGGCCGATCTACCACTCCTATCCGAGCTGGAAAATCCCAACTCCCCACAAGTAATCAGTCAAGTCACAAATCCGACAGCGTAATGTTACGCTAACCGCTCATCCCCTACTTCGTCCTCCTTCCTCTCTTTTATAGAGTTTTAGAACTTCCAAACTTTCCCTAAATCTCTTTTAATTTAAGTTTTCATGAAAATCTTCTAAAAAATTTCCATCGTACAAGTGTCATTCATCCCCCACTTTCCTCCAAAATTTATTTTCTTTAATTTATTAATTGTCTCATTTCCCTCACTCACCTAGAGTTGCTCCTAAACTTACTCCTAGGTGTTCCTAGACTCCGTTACAGGTTTAAATACTTTCCCTAAAAGGATGTTGCTAATTTAGTTCAATTTAGAAGGTTCTTTATTGCAGATTCTTCACTAAGTTGACCTCGCTTTTTACCATAAGTTCCTTTCTTTCACTTTTTATGTTTCCTCCATTCCTTAGTTTCCTAATTTTTATTATTCCCTTCTTTCCCCTTTTTATTAGAGCCAAAAATGGCAGTTGTGCAAATTAACCTCTTTTTCTTTTTATTAATAATTTAATATCTTTTACACTTTCACAAGTTAAACAATTAAATTCTTCCTCTCTTCATTTTACTCCAAAAATTTTATGAAAACTAAAACTATTACTTAAGTGGTTTTTAGTTTAAATTTTTATTTATTTTATTTTATTTTTATAGGGTAATTTTCTTAAGGTTAGACAAAATTTTACCCCTAGAGAAGTTTTAGACTTAGGACTTAGATTCTGAACTGGGCGACATTTAGTTAGGGTAGTTTTTTAAGAATTTCTTAACGTGTTAAATGTCTTAGGGCCATCTAGGTTTGTTCCTTCATCATCATCAACGCGACGTGCCCTTCAGGATGCACTACGTGCTCCAAGGATGCCACTCGCCTCTTTTGTTTCTTTTGCACGAAGTGCCCTTCAGGATGCACCACATGCTCCAAGGGTTCTACTCGCTTCTTTTGTTTGTTTTGCACAACATGCCCTTCAGGATGCACCACGTGCTCGAAGGGTGCCACTCGCCTCTTGACTGATTGGTAGACATCAATAACCCCTGGAGTCAACACTCTGTCAGTTTAACTTGTGGGAGACTAAGGGCTTCTAAGGAATAATTCCCCTGCCTTACTGCACACCCCTTAGAATCATCATGAGCGACTGTCGCAGTCTACCCTCACGGCATCCTAGATCCTCTTGAACTAGGTAATCGTTAACCTATAGTTCGGGCCATGGTGGGAGTGCTAGTAGGCTGTGGCAGGGCTGTTGTCCACACCTCTCCCTCAACCTATCTGTTAGTCATGTGTGGCCCCTTTACTCCATATGTGAGTTTGGTCGGCAAGCTATCGTCAGCCTGCATCATCAACAATCGTGTCAGAACATTTCCACATCATATCATCAAATCAAATGTACTAAAATCACAGTAAAAAATAAACCCCAATAGCACACTCCCTGACTCGATTCAGAGTCCAAGGGTTTCCGTCGATCCCTCTGCATCCTCAAGGTCCAAAACCCTGCACACTCAATAAAACCGAGTCAATAGCACATGTCTATGTCAATGCAGTAAACATCATGCCATTTATCATAATGCATCATAATCAAGGGAAAATGTTTTAATATCATAATAGTCTGGATCACTTGCGAGAAAGTGTCCTCAAAGAATAATTTTTCTCAATGCACCCAAGCGGGATGTTACAATCAATGCAAAAATGGTGAAACATGGCCCATTGGAAGCTCAAAGGAATTGTCAACCTCAAGCTAGGTGAAAAATATTTTTTCACTATTCTTTTCTCTTGTGCGAATATATGCTCCATTTTTTAAGAAGTCCATACTTTTTATAAATTAAAAAAATTTAAAAATGTATTTTACTTATTTTATTAATAAGGGTTAAATGAAGGTTATATGTAAGGTGATTTAAAAAATAGATTTTAGGGAGTTTGGGCAAATAGGATTTTTTATTTGTAGTTTTGTATTTAGGATTTTCTATATATTTTTTGGTCACCCCTATTGAGTGGGAGAAATCATGTCCATCATGATCAAGGGGGTTATTTCCACTCTTTCCTCCTTCAAGGATGTTTTTGGCAGTTCCCAAGTTGCAAAATTCATGCTTTCACTAAAATGTAAAAGCTAAGATCCTTGTAGCCTTTTCCATGGTGCCACTAAGTAAGGATCATATCTAGAGATACAAGTTAAGCTTGGAAATCAAGAAAAATGTGGGAGGGTGTATAAACAAGTCATGTGACCCTCCAAGATATGTAATCGCCTCAGGAAGTGTTGGATATAAAATAAACTACATATTGGACCATGTCATCATCTAAAAATTTTTAGGCATGTGGCCTTATGAAGCAATGCAAAAATGGTGGGTCATGACCCATTGGAAGCTCAAAGGAGATATCAACCTTAATTTAGGTGAAAAATATTTTTCCACTATTGCTTTCTTTTTTGCATATGATATATGGTCTATTTTTTAAGAAGACCATACATTTTCAACTCTAGTAGAATATACATGCAAATACTAGGTGAGCAGATTTGATCTAGATAAGGAAGACTTCTCAAAATATCTTCATGAGCATGGCCACTTATTTTGGAACTGTCCTCTCAACCAACAATCCCAAAACAATCCTGAATGTGAGGTAAAATATGTAAAAGGATTCATCACTATCCAAAGTAGGGGGAAATAGAAGAGGTTTTAAATCATACCCACTCTGGAAATAAGGCAAGAAAATGATAAAAAATTAAAAGATAAATATCCTTCTATTTTATCTAAGAAAACCCTCTTAGATCCTAGCCAACAACAATACATCTCTACTCCAACCCAAAAAACTCTATGTGGGAAAGAACTGTGAATCAATGGATAAAGAGGAATGTAAAAAATATAAAAATCACATGAAACTTAAGGTATAGGAAAAATAAAATATGCCAATGGAGAAATATCAAAATAGAGAATACACTCCCTTAATGGTAAGCAATAAATACCAAGAAAACCTAATAGAAATAGAAAATTAATCCATAAAGGAATTCTTGTCAATGATACAAGAATATATATATATATATATATATATATATATATATATGATAATATTACATCAATTGCCTATTATAAAAATAGATAAGAAAAATTTACAAGTCAACAATAACATCAACTCCAAAATATAGAAACAATATGAGTGCATTCAACTCACTCAAAAACTTAGGTATAGAAGTATGACCTCTAAAAACTACCAAGAAAATTTAATGGAAACCAAAAGGAAAAAATAAAAATAAAAATTGTAGGAGGTGGGATAGCATCTCATCAACTCAAGGAAAGACAAATATCTTAGAGAGAAATATCTTCACCCCAACTAATTTTAACTATCATTAGTCAAGAAACCTGCAATCCTCATGTATTGAGCCTAGAAGAATATCATATGATATTTTTAGGATTTGCAATAGAAGATAAAGAAAGGATCCAATGTCAAGAAACTTGAAGGCCTCATGTATTGAGCCTAGTAAAATATCATATTATATTACAACCTAGTAGAATATCATATGATATTACAGATATAATTTAAGATGACAATACAGATATAATTTAAGATTGTAAGTATACAAATTTTTCTATTATTTGATTTTAATCAGTTTAGATCTATTTTAACCTGGGATCTATTAAGTAATATGAGTTATTAAATTTCTAGAGGTGAAAACATTTAACCTTTCCTTAAGTTTTGCATTCTAAAAGAGGTTTGCATCTAGAGAAATTTGATCCCTGTAGGTCTTTCATAGATCCAAGATTAAAATGGATCTACACTAGTTTTATAAATATGAGATTCATCATCATGGAATTATTTAGTAAATAATATGAGATTAATAATCTTCATTGTTTTTTTTTTATATTTAGTTTTAGCTGTAAAGTTTATTGTTATTATTTGTTGTATCAAGAACACCTAAATGCATTCTACAATATAATATTAAAGCAATTGTAACATCCATATCATATTTCCCTAGAATATCTTTGAAATATATATATATATATATATATATATATATATATATATATATATATATTAACTCTAAATATTTTAAGCATTTAGAAATTTGCATCTTAATTTTTATTTTTTTTACATGTTTAATGGACTCAAAGTTAAGATATATTTACACTCTTATAATAACATACATTTATATCACTCATTTTGAAATATCCTTACATTACAAAAAATAGATTGTTTAACTCCTTTTAAATAACTTAAGTTAAAACTCAGAAATGTATAACACTTGTTTATATAGTAACATAGATTTATATGAGCCTCACACTTAAACTTTTATGTTGATATGTTTTTTTTTTAACATCTTATCTAAGTTGATATGTCTTTTCCTTGAAAATGATTTTTTATTGTTTATATAGGACCATAGATTTCTATGAACCTCTAGATTAAAGTTGATTTTTCATATATTTTTTCTTTAATATATTAAATTCCACAAACATTTATGTTTTATTTGTAGCTTTATTTGTAGTTGTTTTTCATATATTCTTCTCATCCTCAAGTTTAAATATGTCATTTCCTTAAGTTTAAGAAGATTTCTTTATATAAATTTATCTTAATCTCAAATTTAAACTTTAGTTTTGATATATGTTTTTTTTAACCTATTTCAATTTTGATATGTATTTTCTTTAATATATTTGAAGTTTATATTTTTATTCCATATATTCATTTTATTTTATCTTTAATCTTAAAATTGAATGTTGATATGTACTTTCTTTAGTATATTTAAAGTTTAGATATATTTATGTTTAATTTATAGTTTGAAAAAACAAAAATTATAAAGTACTTTTTAAAATAAATTATTATTTTTAATAAATAATAAAATTTTAAAAATGTATTTTACTTGTTTTACTAATAAGGGTTATAGGTAAGTTTATTTCAAAAATAGATTTTAAGGGAGTTTTGACAATTAGGATTTTTTATTTGTAGTTTCTTATATATGATTTCTTATATAATTTTTTCTCATCCCGATTGAGTGGGAGCCATGATGTCCACCATGATCAAGGCATTGTTTCCCCTCTTTCCTACTTCAAAGATGTTTTTTGTAGTTCCCAAGTTTCCAAAGTCATGATTTCACTAAAATGTAAAATCTAGGATCTTTGTAGCCTTTTCCATGGTGCCACTAAGCAAGGATCCTATCTAGTGATATAAGTTATGCTTGGACATCAAGAAAAATGTGGGAGGGTGTATAAACAAGTCATGTGACTCTCCAAACTATGTAATCACCTCATGAAGTGTTGGATATATAATACAATACATATTGGACCATGCCATTGTCTACAAAGTTTTAGGCATGTGGCCTTATGAAGCGATGCAAAAATGGTGAATCATGACCCATTGGAAGCTCAAAGGAGTTGTCAACCTCAAGCTATGTGCAAAATATTTTTCCACTATTGTTTTCTCTTGTGTAGATATATGGTTCATTTTTTAAAAAGACCATATTTTTTATAAATTATAAAATTTTTAAAATTCATTTTACTTATTTTATTAATAAGGGTTAAACGAAGGTTGTATGTAAGGTGATTTCAAAAATAGATTTTACGGAGTTTGGGAAATTAGGATTTTTTATTTGTAGTTTTGTATTTAGGATTTTCTATATATTGTTTGGTCACCCCTATTGATTGGGAGAAATCATGTCCATCGTGATCAAGGGGGTTGTTTGCACTCTTTCCTCCTTTAAGGATGTTTTTGGTAGTTCCCAAGTTGCAAAAGTGATGATTTAATTAAAATGACAAAGCTAAGATCCTTGTAGCCTTTTTTGTGGTGCCACTAAGTAAGGATCCTATCTAGATATAGAAGTTATGCTTGGAAATCAAGAAAAATGTGGGAGGGTGTATAAACAAGTCATGTGACCCTCCAAGATATGTAATCACCTCACGAAGTGTTGGATATAAAATAAAATACATACTGGACCATGCCATCATCTACAAATTTTTAGGCATCTGGCCTTATGAAGCGGTGAAAAAATGGTGTATCATGACCCATTGGAAGCTCAAAGGAGTTTTCAACCTCAAGTTAGGTGAAAAATATTTTTCCACTATTGCTTTCTTTTTTGCATATGATATATGGTCTATTTTTTAAGAAGACCATACTTTTTCAACTCTACTGGTATATACATGCAAATACTAGGTGATAATATTTGATCTAGATAAGGAAGAATTCTGAAAATATCTTATCTAGATAAGGATCTACTCCCTACCATTGTATTTTAGGGATAAGTAAACTTTGACAGGAACTAGCAACATTGTAGGGTCCTATCTCAAATATTTGGAGGCTACCAAGCTGGATAAGTACACTTACTATACTCACATTTTTTTTTTTATCTTAATGTCTCCCAATCCTTCCCAACTTCCATAACAATATCCTTGAGAGAGAATGAATGAATTCAAACCATAGACTATGAACACATCATTTTCAGATGCCACAAATTCCATGAGCATGGCCACTTATTTTGGAACTGTCCCCTCAACCAACAATCCCAAAAAAATAATGAATGTGAGGTAAAATATGTAAATGGCTTCATCTCTATCCAACGTAGGAGTAAATATAAGAGGTTTTTTATGATACCCACTCAGGAAATAAAGCAAGGAAATGATAAAAAATTAAAAGATAAATAGCCTTCTATTTCAGCTAAGAAAACCCTCTTAGACCCTAGCCAGAACCAATACATCTCTACTCCAACCCAAAAAACTCTATGTGGGAAAGAACCGTGAATGAATGGATAAAGAGGAATGTGAAAACTATAGAAAGCACATGAAACTTGAGGTATAGGAAAAATAAAATACGCCAATGCAAAAAGATCAAAATACAAAATGAACTCCCTTAATGGTAAGCAATAAAGACCAAGAACCTAATATAAATAGAGAATGAATCCATAAAGGAATACTTGTCAATGATACAAGAAACCATATATATATCCTTAGGATATGTTTAATATTACATCAATAAAATAGATAAGAAAATTTTACAAGTCAACGATCAGATGAACTCCAAAATATAGAAACAATAAGAGTGCCTCCAACTCACTCGAAAACTTAGGTATAGAAGTATCCCCTCTAAAACCTACTGTAACATCCCGCTCTGGCGCACTGAGAAAACTTATTCTTTGAGGACACTTGCTCGCAAGTGATCTGGACTTTTATGATGTTAAAACATTTATCCTTGATTATGATGCATTATGATAGATGACATGATGTTTTACTGCTTTGACTTAGACAGGTGCTATTGAATCAATTTTATTGAGTGTGCAGGGTTTTGGACCTTGAGGATGCAGAGGCATCGGTGGAACCCCTTGGACTCTGGATTGAGTCAGGGAGTGTGTTATTTGGGTTGATTTATTTACTATGATATTTCATTTATTTGATGATATGATGTTGACATGTTATGACACGATTGTTGATGATGCAGGCTGACGATAGATTGTCGACCAGACTCACATATGGAGTAAAGGGGCCACACACAATTTCCAGAGAGGTTGAGGGAGAGGTGTGGACAGCATCCCTGCCACAACCTACTAGCACTCTCACCGTGGCTCGAACTATAGGTTAATGATTACCGAGTTCGAGAGGATCCACGATGTCGTGAGGGAAGACTGCGACAATCGCTCATGATGATTCTAAGGTGTGCGCAATAAGGCGGGGGCCTTATTCCTTAGAGCCCTTAGTCTCCCACAAGTTCACCTGGCGGAGTGTTGACTCAATGGGTTATAGATGTCTACCAATCAGTCAAGCTGGCAAGTGGCACCCTTGGAGCACGTGGTGCATCCTGAAGGGCACGTCGTGCAAAAGAAACACAAGTTGGCGAGTGGCACCCTTGGAGCATGTGGTGCATCCTGAAGGGCACGTTGCACAAAAGAAACATAAGTTGGCGAGTGGCACTCTTGGAGCACGTGGTGCGTCTTGAAGGGCACGTCGCATTGATTTTGATGAAGGAACAAACCTAGATGTCCCTAAGACATTTAACACATTAAGAAATTCTTAAGCTACTTCCCTAATTAAATGTCACCTAGTTCAGAATCTAAGTCCTAAGTCTAAAACTTCTCAGGGTAAAATTTGGTCTAACCTTAAGAACAGACCCTATAAAAATAAAAATAAAAATTTAAACAAAAAAAACCCCTTAGGTAATAGTTTTAGTCTTCATAAATTTTTGGGGTAAAATGAAGAGAGTAATAATTTAATTAAAAATCCGTGGTTTTAAAGTGCAAAGAAGAAACAAATTATTTAACTTGTGGAAGTATAAAAAGATTTTAAATTAATAATAAAGGGAAAAGAGTAAATAGCACAACTGCCATTTTGGCTCTAATAAAAAGGTGAAAGAAGGGGATAATAAAAATTAGGAAACTAACGATTGGAGGAAACATAATAAAGGAAAGTTGGGAACTTATGGTAAAAAGCGAGGTCAACATAGTAAGGAATCTGCAATTAAGAACCTTCTAATTTGAGCTAATTTAGTAACTTAATTTTTACGGAAATTATTTAAAACATGTAAGGGGATCTAGGAACACCTAGGAGGAAATTTAGGAGCAACTCTAGGTGGGTGAGGGAAATGTGTAAATTAATAATTTAAAGAAAATAATTATTGGAGGAAAGAGGGGGATGGACGACACTTGTGCGAAGGAGAATATTTAGACTATTTTTATTTTTAATTTAAAAGTGATTTAGGGAAAGTGTGAGGTTTTGACAACTCTATAAAAGAAAGGGAAGATGAGGAAAAAAGGGATCGGTTGTTAGTGTAACGTTAAGCTGCCGGAATTGTGACTTGACTGATTACTTGTGGAGAGTTGGGATTTTCCAGCTTGGATAGGAGTGGTAGCTCGGCCTTGCGAGGCGAGCTAGGAAGCTAGACGGACCCATCAGGATTGTGTGTGGCCCCTTTGCAGCTCGGGGGGCTAAGGGGGAAGCAGAGTACCCATAGCGATTGGCTGGGAGGTACCGGTGTAGTCTCTACAGTCGACAAGCGGGAGCGGCGTGGAGTAGGAGCGGCATGAAGCGCGAGGTCATCATTCGAGGTGGGAGTTAAGGCAACGGTATGTTTTTCATTTGCATGATAGAAGGTATTAGGACCTTAGCCCTCTCTTATTGTTATCAACATTTTTGTATTGGCATTGTGAGATGAAAAATACTTAACTTCAAATGGCTTGGGTTCTTGTTGGATTAATTGGTTTCTTGCCTTGCTCTTCAGCAATTGTAATTGTGGGACAGTTATAAAAATACTACTTCTTACTCTGTCATTGCATGTCGATATTAGATAAAAGAATTTTATGATCTCGGCATTTCCAACCTTCCTTGGATCTGTGCGATCCCCCGTTGTGCCTTGCGTTTGTTGTCTGCGTTTTTACATTGCCGTGGGTGTTTTTACATTTCTGTGGGTGTATTTACATTTATGTGGGCGCTTAAGTATCCCAATGGGCATTTTTACCTTTGCCATGGGTGTTTTTACATTGTCATGGGCGTTTTTACATTTATGTGGGTGTATTTACATTTCTGTGGGCGATTAAATGTCTCGGTGGGCGTTTTTACCTTTGTCGTGGGCGTTTTTACATTGTCGGGGGCGTTTTTACACTTTTGTGGGTGTATTTATATTTCTGTGGGCGTTTAAATATTCCAGTGGGCGTTTTTACCTTTGTCGTGGGAGTTTTTACATTGTTGTGGGCGTTTATAAACTTCTATGGGCGTTTTTATATTGATGTGGGCATTTTTATATAACTATGGGTGTTTTCTATTACTGTGGGCGTTTTATATATCACTGTGGGCATTTTCGTTTCTGTAAATTTAGATCTAATAATTCGTTCTGGAAATAGATGTATGGGCATTTCGTTTTTGTAAATTGGATCTGAGAATTCGTTCTGGCAATAGTTGTATGGGAAATTTCATTTTGTAAATTTAGATATGAGAATTCATTCTCGCAAAAGATGTATGGGCATTTCATTTTGTAAATTTAGATCTGAGAATTTGTTCTGGAAACAGTTGTTGGACATGATAGCTCTTGATGTTTTTAATTAGCTATTAACCTTGGGACAACGCTCTATCCTTGTGACACCTTATTTATTAAATTATTTGTTTCCAGTTAGAGACGAAATTTATATATTAAACCATTATTCTAGAGACACCCTATCCCCCGTAAAATCTTAATGGGATTTATTCTAAACCGGAAGTAGGAAAGTATTGCTCATGTTTTAAGTGTCGGTTGAGATCGGATTATTTCGAATTAATTGAATGCATTCAATTTTGGTAATGGGCAATCGACTTTATTGTTAAGAGCAACCTCCCTTGTCAGTAATTTTTCTGAATTAGCAATCTACCTTATCTCAGTAAAAACAATCTACTATTTAGTAAATGTTTCATGGCAGCAACAATAGAAAAATGGCAATCGACTTATTTAATAAGAGAAACCTCCGTTGTCAGTAATGTTTTCTGAATTAGCAATTCAATTATTTAGGTTAATGATTGCAATCTACTTTATTTAATAAATGCAATCTGCCTTGTATTAGTTAACTTTTCATAACAACAACTACTTTATATTAGTTAGTATGTATTAATAGCAAGCTACTTTATTTGGCTGATGTTTCAATTAATGTTAATAGCTAGTAGATGAGAACATGGTTAAATTAGAACTGCCCAATTTGAAGGTGTAATGATTACAGTGGAGTGGTGAATATTGACTATTGCAATTTCCAGACTTGCTGATTGATCTATGATTGAGAATGCATTATTAATTGCTTGCGATAAGTGTCTTGTGATCGCTTAATTGTACATTTAATGGCAGCATTCTAGTTGATATAGATGCTATGGTCATCAAGAGTAATGACTAGTTGGAAGGAACGTTGGATTAAGGATGGGTTGCATTTAACCTTGCTAAAACTGGTTGCATTTAGTGTCCAATTGCTAATGGCACTCCCTTTTTTTTTAATTTTAGCCAAGCTAGTTAACCTACAGTTGATGTTACTTACATGTTAACCTTGGCGAAGTTCCAAATGGCTTATTGATGTATATTTAGTGTTGTTTGAGATGGAACCTTATGGCCTTATGGATGCAATACCGATGGTTTTAGTTATCGCTACTTGAGCAGTGGTTAGTATGTAGTGAATGATTGACATAGATTTAGTTTTTACACATTGAGGATTTATGTAGTAGATGGTGGATGTAGATATTTAGTTTTTATATAGTTATTTCTAATGATGGCTTAAACTTACTTATTCTCGCGCCCATAATTATTTAAGAATTGGATGACATGTTGCCTGATGAATGAGACTTGCGTGCAATGGAAGAATCATGTCATGTAATGCTTCATGTTAAATGCTACGGTAATGATTTCTTTTTATTATTAATTCATCGGCAAGGTTATGGTAATATAAATGAATGTTGATTTATTTTATGGTAAAGTTATTGTAACTTCATTGCATTGGTAGCATACAAGGAGTAATGTGATTGGTGATTGATGTTTTAGTTGCAAGGTTTTTATAACATAAGCTGTGAGGTTGTTAAGATAATGTTATTGTAATTTTATGGTATATGTAACATATAGGATGTATTGAGATTTTTAATTAATTTCAGGGTTAGTACTATAATTGGAATTGTCCAAACTCATAGTTGTATGATATCGGACTCTTCGATTTGATAAAGCTAGTCGCTCTGTATATAAGTCTGTGTGTGTGATTATTTTTTGTGTAAAGAATCTAGTGATGTATCAAGAGTCTCAGGCCCTTTAAAGGCAGCGTTTCCACTCTTGCAACACACCTCTAAGGTCGTATCAGTAGTCTCGGGCTCTTTAAAGGCAGATTTCCCACCATTATGACCTCCTAACAGAGATTACTAGTTTATGCCTGAGCAGTCTGCCAGGAGCCTATCTGACATTCTCTCTCTCCGGAGTAGAGAACTAAGATTAAACGCCCTGTTGTCCTGTGCAGAAATAGTAAAATCTACTACTATGGATTCTTCCATCTGTGTTCGTATTGTACATAACACAGTATGTCGTTTAATGCTTACAGTTACTTGTTGTACGCCTTATGTCTATGGTCGTTTAATGCTTGCAGTTACTTGTTGTGTGCCTTATGTCTTCTTGTTTTGATCATCATGGTTGCATCTTGTTAGTCGTCGGGTGGCAATGTAGAGTCAAGTGTGTCTGTTCCTTTTTACATGCGCGCACACACCTTAAACAAAAAAAAAAAAAATCACCTGTTAAAGAGTTGTTGTTGTAATGAGGAGGATGTCACACCTACCAAGAAATTCTAATTGAAACGAAAGGGAAAAAAGAAAATTAAATTCAAATTGTAGGATGTGGGACAGTATCTCATCAACTCAAGGAAAGATAGAGATCTTAGGGAGAAATATCTTCACCCCAACTAATTTTAACTATCTGTATTATGTCCTAGTATATGAGGGGATTGAACTCTCCCACGAAACACAAGCAATTCAAAGTGAAAATAAAGAAGAAAAACCTTGACTTATGTATCATTGAAGAAACCAAGTGCTTGGAGAATTACATTCTGTCACATTTTTCAAAAACTATGGTGGGATAGCATAGTAATTGGCCTAAGGGAGAAAGACATCTTTGGGGGACAACTTATATATGGTGTTTATTGGCCCATTACATATTGGATCCTCTACCTTTTTATCCCTCACCAATGTTTATGGATCAATCAACCCCTAGAACTAGGAAGATTTCACTTATATTCTCCACAATATACCCCCAAATTCTCCTAGTATCTTGCAAATAGTTGGGGGAGATTTTAACATGATAACAAGCCTCACGGAAAAAAAGAGGACTTTGCAGTCTAGATGGAATTTGCACTAAAATTGTAGATAATATTAAATATATTCAATTAATAAATTCTACCCATTGCAATGGTATCTATATCTAGAATAACAATAGAGGATGGGAATCCATCATGTGGTAGATAAATCAATTACTTTCTTCTATCAGAGAAATTTATGGAAAAAACTATAAAATGGAAGTTCATAATTCTATCAAGTACATTCTCTCACCATCGACCAAGTATCCTCCATTTCCTACCTACAAAATCATCCAAGAGAACTCCTTTCTTCTTAGGAAAATGTTGCTAATTAATCCTAGCTTTAGAGAAATCATGATGAATTGGTGGAATCATGCAAAAGTTTGTGTAGGGTTAGATATGTATGTCTTCCAACAAAATATGAGATATATAAAGTGATAAATTGAATTCCATTTCTCTTGAAACAATCATTGAATTCACTTGAAGTAAATTCTCCCCCATTATCTTTTCTAAGTCTGACAATCTTCTCTTTGGTGGAATTTTCAACTAAGCGTTGAAATTGTATGAATCTATCAAAGGATTTTGATTTGTTATTCAGAAAATGTTCCCAAATTATCCATGGACAATCATGAATGAAAATAATTAAATATTTGAATCCACCAATATAAGATTCCATAGGACCATAAATGTGACTATGGATTAAATTCAAACATTTGTTTATGTACCATGTACTGGGGTAAAATGGATCTCTCTTTTGTTTTCCAATTATACATGATTCAAACTTGGAATTTTACTTTTTTAAGGTAGGAAACCCTTTAAACACCTCCTTTGGCTTTAGTTTACAATTGCTTTCAAAGTTCAAATGGCCAAATCTGTAATGCCATAATCTTAATGAGCAAGAGGATCATTCCATTGATGTTGCAAGGTCCTAGTTGTGGGGAATGATTGTGCATTGTCTAATGAGTACCAAGGATAATAAATTACTTTTAAAATATGGAACATGCCAAAAATTAGGAAGTAATATTTTTCCAATTCCATGAGGAAAGAAATGGATAGATCCTTTTCCTTGAGGAGAATGGGTTATGCCATCTTCCAATTATATTGGATTATGTTCCATGTCTTGATATATCCAAAATGTTTTTTTATGTAGCACATATGTTATGGAGACCCTATATCAAGTATCTAATCATTTTCAAAATATTTTCTCATTTGCTTGTTGATGCCAACCGACTCTACAAAATCCAACTGTTGATTGGTCATCAACACATATTCATAATCATCAGCTTTGTTTTTTGCGTACTGAGCATAAGTGGAAGCATTTGACCTAGAATGTGATTTGGAGTTAAAAATTTTCTTTTGTTGGAAAAAAAAATCATTCTCTGTTCTATAATATTATGCCACATCGCTAATGCAAAGACATATTTTGCACTTTATTGGAGTCACATCTGCACTTTTTCTTGTTATGTCGTTAGGATCATCTTGATATCTCCTAAAATATTATTGATTTAGATTATTTTTCCCTCTTTCTTGACTTCTCCTATGACCATCACCATGTTCTTGATTATTGAATCTTTGTCTTCCTTTAGAATTTTCATGGTATGTGCCTCTTCCCCTTCCTCTTGTACTTTCAGTGTAGGTGTCCCTTCCACTAATGCTTTCATTGTAGGTGCATCGTCCTCTAGATATTTCACCTCTTTTTGAGTTGGCAAGATCTTCTCTATAAGTCTTCTTTTTACCAAAAAAAATTCCATGTTGTACCAATAGATCACCAAGAGGGCAATTAGTTTGTTTTTCTATTTTTCCTGTGATTTGTAAAGTTTCCAAGAAATTTTTATCAGATAGTGGAAATTTTTTTATCAATATCAATGTCATAAAATTTCCATCCACATCATCAAACCCACATTTAACTATTTCAAGTTTTCTGCTTTTTAAGCAAGAGATGTAATCCATAACATCTCCTCCTTCAGCTAATTTTTCTTTAATTTTTGTGTGGAGATCAACTCGTGTTTATTTAGGTTTAGTATAAAACATGTTTTTGAATAGTTTCCATGCATTCCAAGCATCAGACACATTTTCTATGTGGACAAACATTTCATTAGTGACAGAAGAACTTAAAAGTGCAAGTGTTTTTCATCTTTTAATTCACATATATCCAATTCTATATCATTAATAGGATTAGTGGGAGGTTTATCTCCATTACATACATATTTACATAGATTATTATAAGTTGTTTTTCATGTGACGACTCCAAGTCTTATAGTTCTTGGGTCCATCCAATTTATGAGAATCAGTGAATAAATTTACCAATTTTGACATGATGAGGTAATTATCAAGTCCACGTGATCAAATGAATAATACCATGCACAAGAGACATCGCACACACTGCAAAAGAGTGTTATATGCACTTGGCCTTGAACGTCTTATAACCTCAATGAAAAATTTGTTGGTAGAGTATTTCACTGGACTCTTACACTTTGATTACAAATTACAATTTTCTTTCAATTCATCAAACTTTCAAAATTTTACTCAAAAAATGCTCATAAAAATATGAAAATACCCCCATTTGAAGTCACCAATAATGTTCAAGACTTCAGTTACGATGTAAAAATGATGCCCCTCTTAAATTACAGAGTACTTCAATTTTCAAAAATATCACCCCTTATATATCCAATTTTACATAAACAACATAAGAAATAATAAAATATTTCAAAAAAACTTTAACACTTAGCACTCTTCCTTATACAATAATGCCTCCCACATTTTTTAGAATGGCATAAAGAATATAAATTCGAAACAAAAAAAAACTTACCACTTTTCCATTTGCTTTATGGAAAAAGGTATGTCCAAATCCTTTACCATAGCCAAGAATTTCCTCTACTTTGGCAACCTCCTTGATTTCACATGGGGAGTCTTTCTTTTTCCTAAGTGTTTGGGGAGAAGATTTATTTTATTGAATGAGTGGTTGATCTCGGTGGTGTGTCTATGTTGAAAGCACTGAAGGGTGAAATCATAGGTTGAAAAACTTTGGAGATCACACACGAATCCATCCATATTGTTTCTAATTGCTTGTGCGCCTCTACCATCACCACCATCACATTCATGTTATTTCCTTAGTGTTGGTTTTTTATTTCTTTTTCTTTTTGATAGTCATAGACAGTTGAAACACACGTCGACACTAACAGGGGGGGTGAATCAGTGTCTGGAACTTTTGATTACTTTTCACACTTTCATAGATTAACTAAATTAACTAAATAAGATATATGCAGTTCAATTAATTATTCGTAAACATGTATAAAAAAAATTGTATGAAGTAGATAAAATATCATTCTTTTATTTATTTAACCCGAATGATTACAAATAAAATCAATCATTTTATATTTTCAACTTCAACTCAATATGAGAGGTCCAACTCTCTGATGCAAGACCCAACTTGTATTTCCTGTATCCAACTGAGAAATGAGGAATCACATCATCATAACAAGACCCATCTTATTGATCTCAGATCCACCTTTTCGTGAATGTCTAAATCTACCTCCACATATCTCCTTTGTTGGAGTTTATTTAAACTGAACTTGTAAACATTTTACTTGATGGTTATATTAAAATCGGTTCCCTCTTAGCTGCTAGTCACTAAATATTTCACTTGGTCTTGCCCTTTTTGTATTTTCTTCCTCATTCAACCGACAAACATATTTTTGGTCAACTCAACTAGGAGAAATTTTGACTTGAGTATTTCAATTTTAGTCCACCCATCGTGCTTCAACCTCAACCTAACTTGTATTTAAGTTTTCTTCGACTTCAACCTTTAGGTTACTTCTTTCTTTGACTGTATCGAATTGCAAGAAAAGTGACTTGAGAAATTTGACTCTGGTTGTCTCGAATTTCTTTGGCCAACCTGTATTTTCCGACTCAATTTTTGTTCGACTTCGAACTTTAGTTGGTCGAATAGTCTTCGACTCATCTTGAAACTAATCGACTTGTCTTCTCCAATTTTTTTTAATCTACAGGTTTGCAGTTGGTCAACCTCTATTCAACTCTTCCTTCAGTCGATCAACTTCGAGATTGTCGACCTTGATGTTGCTTCAATCTACTCGACTTGTGACTTGATAGTGTTAATGCTTCCTCACCAAACATCCACCATTGACATTCTATATCATCTCTGGACTCTTCTTCAATTCATATTTTTTTAATCACTTTGAATGAACCATGTCATATTAACCTATTTATTTGTGATTTGTATGAATCCATATTGGACTATCCATTTACCCTTTTTATTTGGATAATTTCTTCTTTTTTTCATGGATGTTAATGGCACAATCTCAACCTTATAAAATAAAGGATGTGTATCAAGCTCATACAATATATTAGTCAATATTATCTTTTTATTGATATTCAAGTCAGCTTCATAGAATTTTGTCCAATATTGCTTGATATTCGAGTCACCTTGATAGCATTATTTCTAATATTGAAAATGATTGACATTCAATTCACCTTCATAACATTATGTCCAACCTTCATAAAATTATATCCAATATTGTCAATTCTTGACATTCAATTCACCTTCATAACAATATGTCCAATATTGACAATGATTCTCAAACCAATCGATCAATGATACTTCACCTATTTATCAAGGTTGACATCAATGACAACCAAATTCCCAACAAAGACTTCAAGACCTTGATAGAAGGTTTCCAATGCGAGACTTGTGCTCTAGTATTCAATGATTATCGTTGTAGGATAAGCCTTGTGCTCTAGTACTCTTGTAGTTATAAAAAATATGAAATCACTAAGTTCAATTACCCGAGATTGATGACTGCCTGACAATACTCAATGAGTGTAATTCATTTTTTTGCAAATTGCGTATGTTGCATGACGATCCATTTGTTTGGGAAACTACTCATAAAATCATTCAGTATACATATACTTATATATGTGGTGTCATTGGCCTACCAAAATTACTCAGTTCCTTGGTTATATTGGTGGGAAGACGCAGATCATTTGGCAGACTGGACATCAAAGTAGCTTAGATTCTCTAGAAATGGCTTCACAAATTCTAGATGTAAAAATTATTCCACAAAACATCAAAAAGGAATTTCTAGATTTTGATGTATCTCGACAATGAGGAGCCCCTTTTTTTAAAGTTTATATCAAAAAATTTAGATACAACACAGATTTGTGAGAACTAAAAAAGTTCAGATTTAGATCTAGTTCTATAGATTTTATTATCACCTCTACGAAAATTCTTGAAGTTTTTTTTTTTTTTTTTCTATAAATTAATAGATATAGATTATTTCACTAATAGAAATAGAACCCAAAAAATTTAAAAAATATCTGAATGTAATGATATTTCAAATCAATATTTTCACAAAAACAATTTCCTAATTATGAAAAATAAAATGAAGAATACTTCATTGACTATGTTCCTTTGTTTGACAAAATTCTTTTTTTTGACAAAGATATCCAGGATTTAGCGTTGGAATCCTCTTGATCATCACCTTTGTTTTTCCATCACCATGGCTCTCTCCTCACCAAAACTATTTCAACATGGCTCTAATACCATGATAAATTCCACCAAGTGTCCTAAGACACATAATTTTATTAAGAAAGAAAGATTCAAAGAGAAGTTATGACTAAAAACCTCATTCGCATCAAGTGAAGAAAGAGATATTTTAGATAACTCAATTCTAAACTAAATTCTAGGAGAAAAATTCAATTTATGTTTTTGTTCATATATATCATGTTTACTTGAAGTTAATTATATATCTTATTTTATGATGATGATGGTGAAATTTTAACATTCTTTAATCAACAACTTGATTTGTAAAAATTAGAAGAAAGAAATTGAATAAAAAATTAAGATATTAAAATAAAAAAATTATTTGGTCTTTAGTGTGTATATTCACAATAAATGTCTTCACTTAATTTATTTACCCTAATTTAAAATTTTATAACCCTCAAAAAATTATAAAATTAATTTTTTACACAACAATTTATTAATTATTTATTGTAAGTACATATAAATTTTTAATAAAATATCTAACTTCATTTAATTATCTTAATTTAAAATTTCATAAAATTAATAAACAACATATATCAATGGTTAAGAACATGTGTTGTCTCCTAAAAGGTCACATGTTCAAATCCAAAGGGAGGTAGGGTATGTATACTACCATTAAATTATTATTATAATATAAAACCATCTCATAAATATATAAAATGATTATTTTTAAAAATAAGTGCTAGTCCCCCTCACAAACTAGCAAAAAAAAGAAAATTACTTAACCTATTATGGTGCAAACCTTTAACATTTCTTCAATTTTTGCACTGTAAAAAAGGTTTTCACCGCTAGAGATTTGATCCCTTTATGAGGTTAATATTAAAGTATTAAAAATTTTAATATAAATTTTAGTATATTAATATATTTTATAATATATTACTACTAATCACTACATTGTTTTGGTGATCTATTAATTGAAGCCATGGCAAATCCAAACATAAAAAAAATCAAACCAATATTTATTTTTTGATGTATTAAAACATTTTATAATGTATTAATATATATTAAAATATTATATATATAAATATATTATTAATTTTTAATTATTTTATTATTATTTTAATGTGTTATGCTATATGGACATCTCGCCCATACTGATGGAGGCAAATAAATATTTTATTGTTAATTATTTATTTTTTATTATTATTTTAACGTGTTATGTTACATGGACATCTCCCCCATACTCGGTTGTAGAGTGTCTATGAAAACAATATTGTATTATAAAATTAATATATAAATAAATTTAATTTAAATAATAATTATTTTCTCTATTGTCCCCGAGGTGTAGGACAAAAAAAATCCAGCCATGTTAAGGAGTGTATGTGATGTTAAACTCACCCATAAGAAACCTGCGGGGACAAAAAATCCAACCATGTTAAGGGTTGGTGTGGCTTAGCTAGAAAACAAAAAGAAATGTTTTCTCTATTTAATAAGAATTTACCATAATTTATAATTCAAATTAATAAATAAAAATTTTAATCCCCAAATTTTGTTTATATATATTTTTATAATTTATTTAATCAATTATTTTCTCTACTTAATAAGAAGTTATCATAATTTATAATTCAATTTAATAAATAAAAAATTTAATCGCCAAATTTTGCTTATATATATTTTTTATAACCTATTTAACTACTTATAAAATGATTCAAATAACCAAGTTTTATTATGCTGAAAGGCACACACCTATTGACAATGGGCACAATTAATGATCTTTTAACCTTATTTAACCTTAAACCCTAATCTGATGGCTATGAATTGAAGATGTTGGCATATTCTTATTCATCCTCCAAAATCAATGGGTCAGATTTATTGTTCATAACTTGCTTGCATTTATCAAGGCATTAGTTAACATGTTTACTTTTTAACATTTACCTAATCACATTAAAAAATTACTGTAAGGATATGTAATTGCCACGTTTAAATGCAGCCTGTAACGAGCCTCCTCGTTACGACGACGAACCTCTTGACAAGTCCAAAAAAAAATTTACTTTTTTTTTTAAAGTGGAAAAACAATGTGTGCATGTGTGTACAAGGGTAATAAACACATTCGACTCCATGTCGCCACCTGATGAAGAACAAGACACATACAACGATGAGCACAACATGACGACCTAAGACACACATCAAGTATCTGCAAGCAATGAACGACAATCCACCGACAATAAATAATATTGACTACCCACCCGTCCTACCTTGCAATGGTTAGGACCTCCAAGACACATAAGCAATGCTCAAGCCCAGGTTCCCATTGATTTTAACCATTTAAGGTTTCAGGGATGACGATTGTTCTAAGGAACATGGAGGTGTCTACATCCCGACCGACTCAAGTAGACCAAGCATTAAAATGATTACAACCAAGTAAAACAAACATTAAATGAACAACCACATCCTCTATGAAGGTGCAAGTCGAAAGGACTCCGACAACGATCAACCATTGTTAAGACAAGGCATTATCTATGACTCAAATGGGCATTAATTACAGACCAACTTCTCCATTTAAATTCCATTAATCGATGTGTTACCCAATTCCCGCTTAAAAATAATGTAAATTCAATTAATTTCTATTCCCCATTTAATAACTCATAACAACTGATTGTACTTAGTTCAATGACATTACATTTATATGTTAACAATTCAGCAAAATCTCAACAACATTACCATAAAATAATAACAACATTACACTACCATTAAAATAACTCTGCAAATAAGTTAACAATCTCAATACATCTTATATGTTACCTATACCATAAAATTACAATGACATTACCATAACAACATCACATCTTATATTATGATAACTTTGCAAATAAATTATCAATCACATTACTTCTTATATTCTACCAATACAATAAAATTTCAATGACTTACCATAACCACATCACCTTCTATATTATAATAACCTTGAAAATAAAATATCAATCACCAATAACATTAATAATACCAATATGAAGAGACATTGGACTTTTACCCAATTTAAAACAAATTTGTTGTCCTTCCAAATCAATCCTTACCAAGTTGTTAAAAGGGGTTACGTAATATCCTTTACTTATTTATTTGGGGCTAGGCCACCTGGTCTTATGCAGTTAATGAATCGATAACATTAATTACTATACTAAACATTTTCAACGTTTTATTTATTATTATTTACTTTTACAATATTTTACACAAGGAAAGTTCTATTAATCAAAGTTAGACTAAAGAGGCGTAGTTGAGAATCTACACATAAGTGCAAGTATACCAAGAGCATCTCCTCTAAGCAATGATTTATTATTAATCAACAACACCTACTAATCCCGACAGTAAACTACACAAATGCGAATGTTAACATCATAAAGATTTACTCATCCACCACAAAATACTCTGACAAAAATTAAGGTAAAGAGATGTAAATTGCAGGCTTTTAATTGATTCAAGGTCTTAGTTGTTAATTTATAGCTGCACAAGTTTCGATACAATACAATGGAGAAGGAGTTAACTGGATGTTAATCACTGCAAAGGAAGAGGCTTGCATATAATTTTAGGAACACTATCATAATGAGACGACCCAGGGATAAAAGTTGTGTTCAGGGAACAAAAGGTCAAAACGAAGTAAGACATTGATTGCATGAACTTTAAGGTCAGTTATGACATGCAATTATAAAATTGCCACAGAACTTCCATCATGATCAATGCCTCCCTAATTCTGCCAAACGGACGGCCATTAAGGTAGGGCCGACCTATAGTACTAACATTGTAACATTGTAGGTAGTTTAAGTGTCATATCTCATGAACCATCCCTTATCCTTCTAGTATTCAGCCAAATTCATTGACAGTTCCCTGAGGATCATCAACAATTTCAGTACTATGGATCTTCTTGAGCTTGTGGTTGTGATGTACGTTTTTTTATCACTATTGTACAAAATAAATAAGTGAATCTTGTAGTAAAATGACCTCTTATGTAACCAGATTCCAGTTCAGCAGAAGTTTTCTACATTATTAGATGACACCCTATCTTACTACAGTGGCCTAATATATCCCTATACTGGGATTTTTTTCCACATTAATACTATCAATTCTCCATTCTCTTCAATTGCTAATCTTTGATTTTGCCCAATTCCTTGAAACTTACAACCAACCTTATACTTATATGATGTGTATGTTTGGTCAAATTTGCACAGATTTAATAGCATCAACTCGGACTCAACACTACGTAAACCTGATTAGTGAACCAATGAGCTGATGTCTACTAGCCACAGCATTTTGTTTTTGTATTCTACAACAAATGAATAGATTTAATGCTTGTATTTTTGTTTTACAGCTGAATGGCATGGAAGAGGTAGAGGACACCTTCGAAAGGAAGAATTGGATCAACAACCGAGACTATGAGCTCATGGGGCTGACATGGTTATTGGATAAGAACAAAATTGCCTACATTCCTACCATTTTGGTCATTTTCAGGGATGTTATGTATAGTGGCCTCTCGCCTCAAACAACCGTCTGCACAACCGACCCCTGCACAACCGACCCCAAGAGAATGCCTCTGCTTGTAGATTCATATCAACTAGATCTTTTTGCCTGTAGATTCGACACAACTAGATCTATCTGTGATCCAACACATCATTTAAGAGCAATTCGTTGCAGAGTGCCAGGGAGTGTGTTGTTTCGAGTGGGTTTCCTCCACTATCCATGCAAATCAAAAGAAGACTTCTAAGGCCATCGAGACCACTCCTAACTCATTCCTTTATCCAGAGACCAACTTAAGAGTCAAGAACCCTTGTGCCATTGTGTTGTCGGCAATGAGGAACGTGAACCAAACGCAAAATGGGAACGGAACGAGAATAGGATTTCTTGATCGAAATTTTGGGAACAAGTTTGAACAGAACATAGGACTAATTGTACGTAACAAAAAAAATGGTTACCTCTACATCGCCCGTAGACTGTTATTATCTGTTAAATTTTTTTTTTATGATTCCACGAATATTTTCATTGCCAGATGGTAAAATCTCCTTACAGATCTACCCAACATTTACATAATAGTTTCTTGATCGAGATGTAATTGATACAAATTCAACGAATTCGAGATAAACTATATGACCTTTCTAGAACAACTTACAATCATGCAAGTATGATATACATATTTAATTTCATAAAGTTAGATGAAAAGCATTTCACTACCCTAAACCCTGATGAAACCAAAAGGACCCAGAGAGTCAAGATTGAATACAATCACAAAGGGTGGTAACTATTAGAGCTGCAGTCTGCAGAATCCCATGTAACAAATTGCGCATGGGATTGGGAACTAGAAGTATCAATTCAAGCCGCCAGGGTTCGAAACCCAATTGGAGTATCCTTCGAACATAAGAGGGTGGGATAAAATAATACTTTGTCGCAAGAGAGGTTTAAATAAAAACAACAGCTACAACATATACAATTTTAATCGCCGAGTAAATAAATAGAAATAGTCATTCATTCCATTTACAAACGATATTCTGATCCCAGCGTAAGTCATAATGCATTCTATTCTACCAAAAATAAAAATCATATTGTTGCCTTATCGTCTGCTTTGAATGACGTCCCGCGCTCCGTGTCGCTCCCGCTCGCCGACCGTCGAGACCTCACCGGTACCTCCCAGCCAACGCTAGGGGTACTCTGCTTCCCCCTTATCCCCTCGAGCTGTAAAGGAGCCACACACTATCCATATGGTACATCTAGCTCTCAGCTCACCTCACAAGGATGAGCTACCACTCCTCTCTGAGCTGGGAAGTCCCAACTCCCCACAAGTAAATCAGTCAAGTCACTAATCTGGCAGCGTAACATCACGCTAATAGCCGATCCCTTCTTCCCTCTCCTCTCTCTCTTTTATAGAATTTTAGAACTTCCATTCTTTCCCTAATCTAATTAAATTTTAAGTTTTAAATAAAAATCTTCTAAAAATTCTCCATCGTACAAGTGTCATTCATCCCCCACATTCCTCCAATAATTATTTTCTTTAATTTATTAAATTGTCTTATTTCCCTCACCCACCTAGAGTTACTCCTAAATTTACTCCTAGGTGTCCCTAGATTCCCTTACAGGTTTTAAAGATTTTCCCTAAAATGAAGTTGCTAATTTAGTTCAATTTAGAAGGTTCTTAATTGCAAATTCTTTACTAAGTTGACCTCTTGCTTTTTACCATAAGTTCCCCTCTTTCCCTTTTTATGTTACCTCCATCCCTTAGTTTCCTAAATTTTATAATTTCCCTCTTTCCCCTTTTTATTACAGATAAAAACGACAGTTTCAATTTAACCTCTTTTCCCTTTTATTATTAATTCAACATTATCAAAAGTTAAAATAATTAATTTCTTCTTTATATATTTTTATCCGTCGATTTTATTTAATTTCTTACTCTATTCATTTTACCCCAAAATTTATGAAGACCAAATTATTACGTAAGGGATTTTTATTTTAAAATTTATTGTTATAATTTTATATAGATATTTTCTCAAGGGTAGACAAAACCTTACCCCTAGTGAAGCTTTTAGACTTAGGACTTAGATTCTGAACTGGGCGACATTTAATTAGGGGAGTTGTTTTAAATTTTCTTAAAGTGTTGATTGTCTTAGGGCAATCTAGGTTCATTCCTTTATCATCATCAACACGGCGTGCCCTTCAGGACACACTACGTGCTCCAAGGCTGCCACTCACCTCTTTTGTTTCTTTTGTGCAACGTGGCCTTCAGGATGCACCACGTGCTCCAAGGGTGCCACTCGCTTCTTGTGTTTCTTTTGCACGACGTGCCCTTTAGGATGCACCACGTGCTCCAAGGGTGCCACTCACCTCTTGACTAATTTGTAGACATCAATAACCCATGGAGTCAACTCTCCGCCGGGTGAAATTGTGGGAGACTAAGGGCTTCTAATGAATAAGGCCCTCACCTTATTGCGTGCCCCTTAGAATCATCGTGAGCGACTGTTGCAGTCTTCCCTCATGGCATCGTGGGTCCTCTCGAACTAGGTAATCATTAACCTATAGTTCGAGCCACAACGGGAGTGCTAGTAGGCTGTGGTAGGGATGTTGACCACACCTCTCCCTCAACCCCGCTGGTAGTCGTGTGTGGCCCCTTTACTCCATATGTGAGTCTAGTCGACAAGCTATCGTCAGCCTGCATCATCAACAAATCATGTCAGAACATGTCCACATCATGTCATCTAATCAAATGTACTAATATCACAGTAAATCAATCAAACCCCAATAGCACACTCCTTGACTCGATCTGGAGTCTAAGGGGTTCCATCGATGCCTCTGTATCCTCAAGGTCCAAAACCCTGCACACTCAGTAAAACTGAGTCAATAGCACCTGTCTATGTCAGTGCAGTAAAACATCATGTCATCTACCATAACACATCATAATCAAGGACAAATGTTTTAATATCATAATAGCCCGGATCACTTGCGAGCAAGTGTCCTCCAAGAATAAGTTTTCTCAGTGCGCTAGAGCGGGATGTTACATACACCCCCTCTTGGTCTAAAATTCATCCTGAAGTTTCTCAGTATAAATGATGAAATAAGTGTATCCAGTTTCATATGTCTATCTATAAAACAAAAATGGAAACTGTTGGCGCATATCACATGCATCCTCCCAAGTCGCCAAGTGCGGACTATAATTGTCCCATTGGACCTTGACCTGATCTACCATTCGACGTCGTAACTGTTGAACACAGTGATCTAAGATGTCGACCATCTCAGCCGTGATCACTCCCTCTTCCGACACCTGCAAGGAACTCATGTCAATCACATGTGTAGGATCACTAATATAATGTCTCAAAATAGATACATAAAAAACATCCTGTATATGCCTCAAAGAATCAGGCAAGGCTAGTTTATAGGCCACGAGCCCCTTTCTCTCCACAATCTCGAAAGGTCCCACGAACCTAGGAGAGAGTTTATCTCCCTTCCCAAACTTGATCGAACTCTTATGCAGTTTAACCTGTAAGAAGATGCGATCACCGACCTCGTAACTATGGTCGACTCGGTGCGCATCGGCATAACTCTTCTATCAATACTGCACTTCTTTAATCCTTTGTCTTATGGTTTTCATTTTCTCTTCCAATTCTCGGATCGCTTCTGGTCCCACCAGGATCTAATCCTCAAGCCGATCCCAACTCAAGAACGTCTGAGATCATCGCCTATAAAGAAACTCGAAAGGCGCCATCTTAATGGTGATCTAGTAACTGTTGTTGTAAGCGAACTCTACTAGTGGCAAGAATTCTTCCCAACGCTTTTGTTGGTCCATTACATACATGCGCAATATATCCTCCAAGGTCTGGTTCATTTGTTCAGTCTCTCCATTAGTCTCTGGGTGATATGCAGTACTAAAGTTAAGTTGAGTTCCCAAGGCCTCTTGGAAACTAATCCAAAATCATCCAGTAAACACCAATCCTCGATCGGATATAATATTTTTAGGCACGCCATGCAGCCTTACAATCTCACTGATGAAAATGCTAGCTATGTCAGGTGCCTAATACGTCGAACGCATAGGAATAAAGTGAGCACTCTTCGTCAGAGTGTCTACTACTACAAAAATCGAGTCATGTCTCCTTGCCATTAGTGACAATCCAACAATAAAATACATCAAAATAACATCCCATTTTGATTATGGAATGGCATGTGGTTGAAGTAATCCTACTGGGTGTTTATGTTCAGACTTTTCCTACTGACACTCTAGACATCTGGCCACATAGTTGACTATGTCGACCTTCATTCCCTTCCAGAAGAATAAGGGTTTAAGGTCTTCCCTCATCTTCGTGACTCCCGGGTGAGCCATGTAAACTGCTCTATGAACCTCGCTCAGGATCAACATCCTCAACTCGTCATTTGGCGGTACGTAAATCCAACTTCTAAACCTCAATAACCCATCGCCATGAAATGAAAATCCCTCATATCGTGGTACCATCATTGTGTTTTGTTTGATAAAATCCTCGACCTCTTTGATCATTCGTCGTCACGCTATAAAGTTAAAATCTTTTCACGTAGATTCGTCTAAAGAGGCAACACTGAAAAGATGCATGGCCTCCGACTCAAAGCATCCGCCACTCGGTTCACTATTCCCTTTATGTAAGTAATCTCAAAGTCGTACTCGCTAAGCAATTTCGACCAACGCCGTTGTCGCGCGCTCAGGTCGCTTTGCGTAAA
Source organism: Picea mariana (assembly GCA_032191745.1). Classification (NCBI taxonomy): domain Eukaryota; kingdom Viridiplantae; phylum Streptophyta; class Pinopsida; order Pinales; family Pinaceae; genus Picea; species Picea mariana. The sequence continues at coordinate 485,022 of JASDQU010100151.1, read as the reverse complement.
AATGTGTTGTAGTCCACAATGATCAATCTTTAGTTCAAATTGTTGTCCAACAATGTAGTGTCTCCAAACCTTCAAGGAATATACGATGGCTAATAACACCAAATCGTGCATCGCGTAGTTCTCCTCATGCCTTCTCAGTTTCCTCAAAATGTAAGCGATTACTCATCCGTCTTGCATCAAGACTCCGCCTAAGCCTTCCTTGGATGTGTCTGTGCATACCAAGAAGTCCACATCCATGTCAGGGACCTTTAGTATCGACGTTTTCGTCAACAACTCTTTAAGCCTCCGAAATGCTTTCGCACATTTCTCGGTCCAACAAAATTCTTGTTTTTATTCTGCAAATCCGTGATCAGATTTGCTATCTTCGAAAATCCCTCGAAAAACCATCGATAGTATCCTGCTAAACCCATAAAGCTACGTACTTTCGTTACATTCGTCGACGCAGGCCATTCCATAATAGTCTCGACCTTGGCAGGATTCACGGCGATACCTTCTTCAGAGATGACATGCCCTAAGTAGTGAATCTTCGATTGATAAAAAGAGCATTTGGACAATTTCCCATACAATTTGTGCTCTCGCAGACACTGTAGTACTAAGTGCAAGTGCTCGTCATGCTCCTCTGTCATACGAGAGTAAATCAAAATATCATCAATGAACACTTGGATGAACTTGTCCAAGTACTCACGAAACACCCCGTTCATCAAACTCATAAATACCCCCGGGGCATTTGTCAGTCCAAATGGTAAAACAGTAAACTCGAAATGTCCAAACCTCATCTTAAAGGCGGTCTTAGGGACATCATCCTCCTTGATCTACAATTGGTGATACCTTGATCGCAAATCGATCTTGGAGAACACCTTCGCACCCTTCATTTGATCGAACAGATCATCAATTCTCGGCAAGGGATACTGATTCTTGATAGTGGCCTTGTTCAGTTGACGGTAGTCAATGAAAATCCTCCACGATCCATCCTTTCGTATGAAAATAACCGGTGCACCCCACGGTGACACACTAGGATGTATCAGTCCCAGGTCCAACAACTCCTTCATTTGTATTTTCAACTCTTATAACTCTAGGGTCGACATTCAATAAGGTGTTCTTGCTATCAGTTCAATCCCTGGTTTTAGTTCTATGGTAAACTCCAATTCCCTCTCCAATGGCATCCCAGGTAACTCCTCCAGAAACACGTCTGCAAACTCTCTCACCAGCGGAAGGTGTTCTAGACATTTCTCTACTCCCTTCTTGTTTAGCGCAAGGATCGCATAAAGCTTGCACCCCTAGAGCATACTCTTCCGTAACTGTAAGGAAGAAACGAACCTTAGGAAAACTCCCTGGTTCTATCCTAAAATCACACGTCTCTATCCCTCATCATCGACCAAGCTCAATTGTTTCATATTACAGTTGAGTATCACCTCATGTGATTCCAACCAATACATACCAATCAAGACATAATAAGATCCTAAGATTGTGATGTACAGGTTGGTTCTCGTGACAAACTCTCCCAGGTTAAGGGCACAGTCCGTAACCTTTCCTCCAACCTTCTATTTGGCTCCCAAAGCCATCTCTAAGTAGCTAAACTCGTCCTGTTCGACTACCTTTACCTTAATCCTTTTTAGCGCTGCACCAGAAATGAAACTCTCGGTACCACAAGGATCTATCAAATTACTAAAGGTCTAGTTAGCGATGGTACCTGTCGTATCGAGCATAGTCAACTGATGCTTTGCTTGGCAGTTATTCACCGCTACATGAATCCGATGGGCCTTGCCCATATCTCCCACTGTAGTGGGTCAAGATGATATGGATTCTCTGGTCCTCTACATAGGACAGTCACACTAGTAGAGTGGCTCCCCACACGTCCAACACCTCTTCTTCGGCCCAGTAGTCCTGGTACCCAAAGTAGAAGATGACGACCCACTGGCCTGGAACCCTGGTCTGTTCTACTGAATAGGCCTAAACTGTTGCTGCTGTGAGCGATGTTGTTGCTGATGTGATGGTCCCTGATAAGGTGTCCGCTGCTGAGGCGATGGTCGCCGGGGTGTAGTGAAAGTGGATCTCCTTTGGAAGCCACAATATCTCGGCATATGTCTCGCTAGTTTCTAGTGTTGTTGGGTTCCAGATGAACCCTGCCCTGCTAGTCTCACTGGAGTCCTGGTCTAACCCCCACTGTTAAGCTCCTCCTCAGCTATGAGGGCCTTTTGGACAACATCGTGCAAGGTTTGAGGCATCAAAATCCTAACCTTTGCACGTAGACTACCATTAAGGTCAAACACGAACCTATTGACCTTAAGTTTCTCTATGTTAAGGTGTGGAGCGTACCGGAGCAGCTCCATAAAACGGGCCTCATACTCGGGCACCGTACGACCTCCTTATTATAAGGCATTGAACTCATTGAGCTGACGCTCAATTAATTCCTATGAAAGGTACCTCTCTCAGAACTATTCCTCGAATATTTCTCATGACACATCTTCGACGACCATGTTCAGTTGCAGTAGGAGCATCTTCCACCATAGAAGAGCTCTCCCCTTCAGTTGAAAGACCGCCATGCGGACCCTCATGTTGGAGGTATAATCGCAAAGTGCGAAGCACATCGCCATGTTCTCCAACCATGCCTTGGTGGCTATGCCATCCAAGGCACCAAAGAACTTAGGAAATTTGACCTTCTCGAGTTCACGGTGAATGCTACCAGTAACGGCCGGTGCACGCGGCAGAATCTCAACGGGCGCCAGCGCTCTAGCCTCATCTCTATCCAAATGGTTGATCAGTGCCTCGAACATGTGCTGGAAGGATCTCATTATTCTGACTACATCGCCAAATGCTATCTATTCCTACCCAAGAACCTACTCACCTCCTTGGGGGTTATACCCCTCAGGCGTGGATGCTACTAGAGGCGTCGCACCCCCTCCCCTTGCACCCCGTCGTCTGCCTCCGCGGCGTCCTCTAACCATGATTACCTATACACACACAATCAACTCGATTAGCAACAGTATAATAAAATCATGTCAACAAAATCTGTAGTGATCCCAAGTCGTGGGTCGAACCCGCTCTGATACTATATGTAACGAGCCTCCTCATTACGACGACAAACCTCTTGACAAGCACACAAATTTTTTTACTTTTTTTTTTTGAAAGTGGAAAAACAATGAGTGCGCATGTGTACAAGGGTAATAAACACATTTGACTCTGCATCACCACCCGACGCTGAACAAGACGCATACAACGATGAACACAACATGACGACCTAAGACGCACATCAAGTATCTGCAAGCAATGAAAGACAATACACCGACAATAAATAAGACTGACTACCCGCCCATCCTACCCTACAATGGTTAGGACCTCCAACACACATAAGCAATGCTCAAGCCTAGGTTCCCATCAATTTTAACCATATAAGGTCTCAGGGCTAGCAACTGTTCTGAGGAACAAGGAGGTGTCTACATCCTACCCAACTCAATCAGACCAAGCATTAAAATGATTACAACCAAGTACAACAAAAATTAAATGAACAACCACATCCTCTATGAAGGCGCAAGTTGGAAGGACTTCGACAACAACCAACCATTGTTAAGACAAGGCATTATCTATGACTCAAATGGGCATTAATTATAGACCAACTTCTCCATTTAAATTCCATTAATCGACGTGTTACCCAATCCCCCCTTAAAAATAACGTAAATTCAATTAATTGTTATTCCCCATTTAATAACTCATAACAACTGATTGTACTTAGTTTAATGACATTACATTTATATGTTAACAATTCAGCAAAATCTCAACAACATTACCATAAAATAATAACAACATTACACTACTATTAAAATAACTCCGCAAATAAATTAACAATCTCAATACATCTTATATGTTACCTATACCATAAAATTACAATGACATTACCATAACAACATCACATCTTATATTATGATAACTTTGCAAATAAATTATCAATCACATTACTTCTTGTATGCTACCAATACGATAAAATTTCAATGACTTACCATAACCACCTCACCTTCTATATTATAATAACCTTGCAAATAAAATATCAATCACCAATCACATTAATAATACCAATATGAAGAGACATTGGACTTTTACCCAATTTAAAACAAATTTGTTGTCCTTCCAAATCAATCCTTACCAAGTTGTTAAAAGGGGTTAGGTAATATCCTTTACTTATTTATTTGGGGCTAGGCCACCTGGTCTTATGCAGTTAACGAATCGATAACATTAATTACTATACTAAACATTTTCAACGTTTTATTTATTATTATTTACTTTTACAATATTTTACACAAGGACAGTTCTATTAATCAAAGTTAGACTAAAGAGGCGTAGTTGAGAATCTACACATAAGCACAAGTATACCAAGAGCATCTCCTCTAAGCAATGATTTATTATTAATCAACAACACCTACTAATCCCAAGAGTAAACTACACAAATGCGGATGTTAACATCATAAAGATTTACTCATCAACCACAAAATACTCTGACAAAAATTAAGGTAAAGAGATGTAAATTGCAGGCTTTTAATTGATTCAAGGTCTTAGTTGTTAATTTACAGCTACACAAGTTTCGATACAATACAATGGATAAGGAGTTAACTGGATGTTAATCACTGCAAAGCAAGAGGCTTGCATATAATTTTAGGAACACTATCGTAATGAGAGGACCTAGGGATAAAAGTTGTGTTCAGGGAACAAAAGGTCAAAACGAAGTAAGACATTGACTGCATGAACTTTAAGGTCAATTATGACACACAATTATAAAATTTCCACAGAACTGCCATCATGATTAATGCCTCCCTAATTCTGCCAAATGGACGACCATTAAGGTAGGGCCGACCTATAGTACTAACATTGTAACATTGTAGGCAGTTTTAGTGTCATATCTCGTGAACCATCCCTTATCCTTCTAGTATTCTGCCAAATTTGTTGACAGTTCCCTAAGGATCATCAACAATTTCAGTATTAACATCATCAACAATTTCAGTACTATGGATATTCTTGAGCTTGTGGTTGTGATGTACGTGTTGTTATCACTATTGTACAAAATAAATAAGTGAATCTTGTAGTAAAATGGCCTCTTGTGTAACCAGATTCTAGTTCAGCAAAAGTTTTCTACATTATTAGATGACATCCTATCTTACTATAGTGGCATAATATATCCCTATACTGGGATTTTGTTCCACATTAATACTGTCAATTCTCCATTCTCTTCAATTGCTAATCTTTGATTTTTCCCAATTCCTTGAAACTTACAACCAACCTTATACTTATATGATGCGTCTGTTTGGTCAAATTTGCAAAGATTTAATAGCATCAACCCAGTCTCAACACTACGTAAATCTGATTAGTGAACCAATGAGCTGATGTCTACTGGCCACAACATTTTGTTTTTGTATTCTAGAGCAAATGAGTTGCTTTAATGCTTGCATTTTTGTTTTACAGCTGAATGGCATGGAAGAGGTAGCAGACACCTTCGACAGGACGAATCGGATCAACAACCGAGATTGTGAGCTACTGGGGCTGACATGGTTATTGCCTAAGAATAGAACCGCCTACATTCCTACCGTTTTGGCCATTTTCAGGGTTGTTATGTACAGTGGCCTCTCGCCTCAAACAACCGTCTGCATGGACGACCCCGAGAGAATTCCTCTGCTTGTAGATTCGAATCAACTAGATCTGTCTTCCTGTAGATTTGACTCAACTAGATCTTTCTGTGATACAACACATTGTTTAAGAGCAATTTGTTGTAGAGTGCCAGGGAGTGTGTTGTTTCGAGTGGGTTTCCTCCACTGTCCATGCAAATCAAAAGCAGACTTCTAAGGCCATCGAGACCACTCCTCACTCGTTCCTTTATCCAGAGACTGAATTAAGAGTCAAGAACCCTTGTGCCATTGTGTTTCCGACAACGAGAAACGCGAACCAAATGAAAAATGGGAACAGAACGAGAATAGGATTTCCTGGTCAAAATTATGGGAACACGTTTGAACAGAACATAAGACTAACTGTGTGTAACAAAAAAAATGGTTGCCTCTACATCGCCCGCAGACTGTTATTATCTATTAAATTTCTTTGTTACGAGTCCATGAAGATTTTCATTGCCAGACGGTAAAATCTCCTTACAGATCTGCCCAACATTTACATAATAGTTTCTTGATCGGGATATAATTGATACAAATTTAACGAATTCGAGATAAACTATATGACCTTTCTGGAACAAATTACAATCATGCATGTATGATATACATATTTAATTTCATAAAGTCATATGAAAAGCATTTCACTACCCTAAACCCTGATGAAACCAAAAGGACCTAGAGAGTCAATACTGAATACAATTGCAAAGGGTGGTAACTATTAGAGCCGTAGTCTGCAGAAACCCATGTAACGAATTGCGCATGGAATTGGGAACTAGAAGTATCAATTGAATCCACCGGGGTTCAAAACCCAATTGGAGTATCCGCCGAACATAAGAGGGTAGGAGAAAATAATACTTTTTCACAAGAGAGGTTTAAATAAAAACAACAGCTACAGCATATACAATTTTAATCGCCAAGTAAATAAATTGAAACAGTCATTCATTCCATTTACAAACGATATTTCGATCCTAGCATAAGTCATAATGCATTCTATTCTACCAAAAATAAAAATCATATTGTTGCCTTATCGCTTGCTTCGAATGACGTCCCGCGCTCCGTGCCGCTCCCACTCGTCGACCGTCAACACCTCACTAGTACCTCCCAGCCAACGCTAGGAGTACTCTACTCCTGTCTTATCCCCTGAGCCGCAAAGCGGCCACACACTATCTAGCTGGTACATCTAGCTCCTAGCTCGCCTCGCAAGGATGAGCTACCACTCCTCTCCGAGCTAGGAAATCCCAACTCCCCACAAGTAAATCAGTCAAGTCACTAATCTAGCAGCGTAACATTACGCTAACAACCAATCCCTTCTTCCTTCTCCTCTCTCTCTTTTATAGAATTTTAGAACTTCCATTTTTTCCCTAATCTCATTAAATTTTAAGTTTTAAATAAAAATCTTCTGAAAATTCTCCATCGTACAAGTGTCATTCATCCCCCACATTCCTCCAATAATTATTTTCTTTAATTTATTAATTGTCTTATTTCCCTCACCCACCTAGAGTTACTCTTAAATTTACTCCTAGGTGTCCCTAGATTCCCTTACAGGTTTTAGAGACTTTCCCTAAAATGAAGTTGCTAATTTAGTTCAATTTAGAAGGTTCTTAATTGCAGATTCTTTACTAAGTTAACCTCTTGCTTTTTACCATAAGTTCCCCTATTTCCCTTTTTATGTTACCTCCATCCCCTAGTTTCCTAAATTTTATAATTTCCCTCTTTCCCCTTTTTATTAGAGCTAAAAACAACAGTTGCAATTTAACCCCTTTTCCCTTTTATTATTAATTCAACATTATCAAAAGTTAAAATAATTAATTTCTTCTTTATATTTTTTTTATCCATCAAATTTATTTAATTTCTTACTCTCTTCATTTTACCCCAAAATTTATGAAGACCAAATTATTACGTAAGGGGTTTTTATTTTAAAATTTATTGTTATAATTTTATATAGATATTTTCTCAAGGGTAGACAAAACCTTACCCCTAGCGAAGTTTTTAGACTTAGGACTTAGATTCTGAACTGGGCGACATTTAATTAGGGGAGTTGTTTTAAATTTTTTTAAAGTGTTGATTGTCTTAGGGCCATCTAGGTTCGTTCGTTTATCATCATCAACGTGACATGCCCTTCAGGACGCACTATGTGCTCCAAGGGTGCCACTCGCCTCTTTTGTTTCTTTTGCACGACGTGCCCTTCAGGATGCACCACGTGCTCCAAGGGTGCCACTCGCTTCTTGTGTTTCTTTTTTGTGACGTGCCCTTCAGGATGCATCGCGTGCTCCAAAGGTGCCACTCGCCTCTTGACTGATTGGTAGACATCAATAACCCCTGGAGTCAACACTCCACCAGGTGAACTTGTGGGAGACTAAGGGCTTCTAAGGAATAAGGCCCCCACCTTATTGCACGCCCCTTAGAATCATCGTGAGTGACTGTCACAGTCTACCCTCACGACATAGTGGGTCCTCTTGAACTAGGTAATCGTTAACCTACAGTTCGAGCCACGACGGTAGTGCCAGTAGGTTGTGTTAGGGCTACTGACCACACCTCTCCCTCAACCCCTCTGGTAGTTGTGTGTGGCCCCTTACTCCATATGTGAGTTTGGTTGGCAAGCTATCGTCAGCCTGCATCATCATCAAATCATGTAAGAACATGTCCACATCATATCATCTAATCAAATGTACTAATATCACAGTAAATCAATCAAACCCCAATAGCAGACTCCCTAACTCGATCCTGAGTCCAAGGGGTTCCATCGATGCCTCTGCATCCTCAAGGTCCAAAACCCTGCACACTCAGTAAAACTGAGTCAATATCACCTGTCTATGTTAGTGCAGTAAAACATCATGTCATCTACCATAACGCATCATAATCAAGGACAAATTTTTTAATATCATAATAGTTCGGATCACTTGCGAGCAAGTGTCCTCAAAGAATAAGTTTTCTCAATGTGCTAGAGCGGGATGTTACACAGCCAAACATTTCATATTACCATCTTATCAACCTAATGCAGTCAAATGTTTCATATTACTAGCCGCCATCTCATGGCCGCCTCCTTACCGCGTGTTTGTGGATCATGAAGTGCCCGCCACGTATTATTTATCTACTGAATTTTATTCCCTCTCGTTACTGTGCCTGCCACCACCTGCTGGCTTTTTATGCCCTCGTTTTACTGTACCAGCCGCCGCTTGTTTGATTTAGATTTATGTCCAACGGTTGTTGTGAGTGCACTTGCCTACTGGTGCGTTTTTATGCACGGTTTGATTCATATTGCATGGTTCGATTCATTTTTAAATTATTCAATCACATAATCAACTATGATCTTGGGGTTTGCTTAATAATATTAATAATATTAATGAATCTTGTTTAGTTGACAAAAAAAATTAAATCCATAACATCACGCATTCATGAATACTTTTTGCTTACATGGCACTCATCTTAAGAGAGTGCCCTTTAGAGTCACATGATTTCGTTTGACAACTCTAATATTTACAGTATGAAACGCTCCTCACAGTGTTTAATCAAGTTTTAGTTATATGTAAAAATTGTTAACATAAACAATTTTAAATTTACATTATTATTAATTAAAACAAAACAAAATTCCATATAAAACAATACACTTATGAAAAGTACGTTTTAATTCGAAAGGTATGTAACTTCGAAAGATCAAATCTTCCTGAAGATGCAGATTATTCATGTATGCCAGAAAATTTTAGAGAGAGAAAGATACCTTACTACTTAAAAGCTGGTTCTCAGCCAGCAACATAAATTCCTGTATGCATAAAACAACAAAATGTTGAATCTAAATGTTTGATTAACCTATGGCTATGAAAAATCCGAAGAGCTCAAACAAAAATTATCGTTAAATTAGTACTTGGTTAGTCAACATTTCAATATCCACTGTATTATATATAGTTGTCTTTGCATTCTTTATCTGGTCGAACAACATTCTGTTTTGTTTACAAAAAATAGAAAATTTAAGAGAATGATAAAATTAATGACGCCTATAGGCGTATATCAACCACTTTTATAAAGTGGTTGTTGCTAGTCAAATAACTAGCACAGCCACAAATTTGTGGTTGGTGAACGCCGAAAGGACGGCTTGCAAAACACACACGGTGTAATTAGGTTCTCGGGTCGTCCCCGGCCACGATTTCCTTGCCCATCACGTTGTTCACGCTCAACAACCCGAGCAGAGAAAAGCACATCCTATTGAGGGGACTGCAAACACACATCTGCGAGAACGAACTTTCGAAGGTGATCGGATGCATGGGGATGTCTACCAAAAGAATCCCTTTCGTCGATCCTCTGTAATTCACATCGTGAATATCCGGCATAATTGAGAGGGACAGTATCTGTCAGGACCGGGTGAAGAAAGAGTAGACCACAAAACCCAAATTCGTGGCTGGTGAAAGCCGAAAGGACGGCTTGCAAAACACACACGTTGTAAAACACACACGCTGTAATTAGGTTCTCGGGTCGTCCCCTACCACAATTTCCTTGCCCATCACATTGTTCACGCTCAGCATCCTGAGCAGAGGAAAGCACGTCTTGTTGAGGGGATTGCAAACACACATCCACGAGAACGAACTTCCGAAGGTGATCGGATACATGGGGATGTCTACCAAAAGCAGCCCTGTCGTCGATCCTCTGTAATTCACATCGCGAATATCTGGCATAATTGAGAGGGACAGCGTCTGACAGGCCTGGGTGAAGAAAGAGTAGACCACAAAACCCAAATTCGTGGCTGGTGAAAGCCGAAACGACGGCTTGGAAAACACACACGCTGTAAAACACACACACTGTAATTAGGTTCCCGGGTCGTCCCCGGCCACATTTTCCTTGCCCATCACGCTGCTCACGTTCAGCATCTCGAGCAGAGGAAAGCACGTCCTGCTGAGGGGATTGCAAACACACATCCGCGAGAACGAACTTCCGAAGGTGATCAGATACATGGGGATGTCTACCAAAAGAAGCCCTGCCATCGATCCTCTGTAATTCACATCGCGAATATCCAGCATAAATGAGAGGGACAGCGTCTGCCAAGCTCGAGTGAAGAAAGAGTAGACCACAAAACCCAAATTCATGGCTGGTGAAAGCTGAAAGGACGGCTTGCAAAACACACACGCTAATCACTCATACGTGGCACTCAACTAACCACCATAGTAAATTTTAAATATGATTAAGTAAAAGTAAAAAAATAAACATGTAAACTAATGTCTTTATAATATTGAGGAAGTTAGTGGTTGAAATCACAACCATTGATTTGTTGGGACTACTAAGAATATTCCATCAATATTTAATCTTGTCCATACAAAACTGATTAAGCACTAAAAACCTATTAAATGTGCCCATGATCAATAGATGTATGCCTTTCAACATAAATATAACCAATAAATATTCAAATAACTAAAAATTGAAAAAATAAATAAATCATAACTAAAATAAACTCCAATAATATGTGTTTGATTTAACAAATAACAATTTAATATATATAACTTACTTAAGTTTGATTTGATTTACATGGGTGTTTACAAAATAAAATTATTAAAAAAATTAATTTAAAAATTTGAATTGATCCACTTATTACAAAATAAAATAATAAAAGATTGAGTTGATTCAATTGTAAGTCGCTCGAAATGTAAAATGTGTTTCGTCAGCCATTGGTGTTTTCCATGGATATAGGAAACCTGTGTTTGATCAACCCTCCATCGTGGGCAGTGCTGGAATTTCTTGAGGCTATAAAACACATACTTATATTCTCCAAACAGCAGGTGACCTTAGTTGTCTGAGTGGGAGGGAGCGCACACACGAATTTTTTCGTTAGTGTTATACATAAATATAACACTTAGGGCATACACGTCCAGAGATCGTAAATAGAGATATTCAGCGGATCCATGGCTTCCGAGGGCGATCATAAGCAGCATGCGCTCAAACTGTTTGGAGTGGATCTCAGCCAACACTACACTAATTTAAGCCGCGATGGCCACACAGTGCAAACCCGTGCAAACAAGGAAGGCCATAAGGAGGAGAAACCCGTGCAAACAAGGAAGGCCATAAGGAGGTGACAAAGTTAGAGGCTTCCGCTTCCAAGGGCACAAACTCCTCTCAGGGCTCTAAAGTCCGCGTCTTTCCTTGCCGGTATTGCCCAAGAAAGTTCTACAAGTCTAAGGCGCTGGGAGGCCATCAGAAGGCCCATAAGAATGAGCGAGCTGTAAGTAAATCGAATCCCATTCTGAATAGCCTGCCAACTGACTGCTTACACTATCCTGCTGCTGTAGGGCAGCAGCCTACTAATGCTGTGTTTGCTTCCAATCCCAGACTTTCTCTTTAGCTTCTGGGAAAAGTGCGCGCAACGAAGATCCTCAACACCACAATACAACGCCTGGTCGCATGGTTAACATTATTACAGAAGATGTGGAGCTGGACTTGTCTTTTCGTCTTTGAGGCATTGAAAATTTTATATTCTTTGATTGTATTTTGAAACATTGTCACTAGCTAGTTTCAGTTCAAATTTCAAATTTTGAGCTCGCATTCCATTACCCAGACTGGCCATGAAATCTGTACGTATTCTTTTATAGCCATGAAATCTGTACATATTCTTTTATATCGTATTTTCAGCTCTGTACATATTCTTTTATAGCCATGAAATCTGTACATATTCTTTTATATCGTATTTTCAGCTCTGTACATATTATTTTATAGCCATGAAATCTGTACATATTCTCTTATATCGTATTAAAATCTGTACATATTCTTTTATATCGTATTATCAGCTCTGCTATATATGCTTAGACTTGGGACATCTGGGGTGTGAAATTAAATGAGAAATTAAATGGTGGTCAAAACATATATATCTCTTAGGATTTGCAATGGAAGATAAAGAAAGGATCCAATGTCAAGAAATCTGAAGGCCTCGTGTATTGATCCTGTCAGAATATCATATAATATTACAGATAATTTAAGATTATAATACAGATATAATTTAAGATTGTAATTTTATGAATTTTTCTATTATTTGATTTTAATCAGTTTAGATCTATTTTAACCTGGAATCTATTAAGTAATAAGAGTTATTAAATTTCTAGAGGTGTAAACATTTAACCATTTCTTAAGTTTGTATTCTAAAAGAGGTTTGCATTTAAAGAGATTCCATCTTTCTAGGTCTTTGATAAATCCAAGATTAAGATGGATCTACACTGGTTTTGTAAATAGGAGATTCATCATGATGGAATTATTTAGTAAATATTATGAGATTAATAATCTTCATTTTTTTTATATTTATTTCTTAGCTGTAAAGTTTATTGTTATTATTTGTTATATCAAGAACACCTAAATACATTCTACAATCTAATATTAAAGCAATTGTAACATTCATCTCATATCTCCCTAAAATATCTTTGAACTCTATTATATATATATCACTCATTTTGAGATATCTTTACATTACAACAGATAGATTGTTTAACTACTTTTAACTAACTTAAATTAAAACTCAGAAATGTATAACAGTTGTTTATATAGTTATAGATTTATATGAGCCTCACCCTTAAACTTTTATGTTGATATGTTTTGTTTAACATATTAATTAAGTGATATGTGTTTTCTTTCAAAATATTTGCGACAATAGTATGTTGTTAAGGTTCTCTGTGATGTTAAAGTCATTGGTTCGAAACATCCAGCCTGTTAAGGGTTCCATCCCTATTAACGGTTGGTGTGGCTTAGGCCCTAGGTGATTTTGACGGCTTCGCGGTTTCTTAGCCAAAGGTTGGACAAACTAACAAACAAAAAAAAAAAGTTTAAATATGTCATTTCCTTAAGTTTAAGAAGATTTCTTTATATAGATTCATCTTAGCCGCAAATTTAAACTTTAATTTTGATATGTATTTTCTGTAACCTATTTCAATTTTGATATGTATTTTCTTTAACATATTTGAAGTTTATATTTTTCTTCCATATATTCATTTTATTTTAGCTTTTATTTTAGCTTTAATCTTAAAATTGAATTTCTATATGTATTTTCTTTAACATATTTAAAGTTTAGATATATTTATGTTTAATTTTTAGTTAAAAAAAAATTATAAAGTATTTTTTAAATAAATTTATTATTTTTTATAAATTATAAAAAAAATAAATGTATTTTAATTATTTTATCAATAAGGGTTATATGTAAGTTTATTTCAAAAATAGATTTTAAAGGAGTTTGGGCAATTAGGATTTTTTATTTGTAGTTTCTTATATAGGATTTCCTATATATTTTTTGGTCACCTCTATTGAGTGGAAGCCATCATGTCCACCATGATCAAGGGATTGTTTCCTCTATTTCCTCCTTCATGGATTTTTTTTGTAGTTCCTAAGTTTCCAAAGTCATGATTTCACTAAAATGTCAAAGCTAGGATCTTTGTAGCCTTTTCCATGGTGCCACTAAGCAAGGATTCTATCTATTGATAGAAGTTATGCTTGGACATCAAGAAAAATGTGGGAGAGAATACAAAAAAATCATGTGACCCTCCAAGCTATGTAATCACCTCACGAAGTGTTGGATATATAATACAATACATATTGGACCATGCCATCATCTACAAATTTTTAGGCATGTGGCCTTATGAAGCGGTGCAAAAATGGTTAATCATGGGCCATTGGAAACTCAAAAGAGTTGTCAACCTCAAGCTAGGTGCAAAATATTTTTTCACTATTCTTTTCTCTTGTGCAAATATATGGTCCATTTTTTAAGAAGACCATGGTTTTTATAAATTATAAAATTTTAAAAATGTATTTTACTTATTTTATTAACAAGGGTTAAATGAAAGTTATATGTAAGGTGATTTCAAAAACAGATTTTAGGGAGTTTGGGCAATTAGGATTTTTTATTTGTAGTGTTGTATTTAGGATTATATATATATATATTGGTCACCCCTATTAAGTGGGAGAAATCATGTCCATCATGATCAAGGGGTAGTTTCCCGTCTTTTTCCCAAGTTGCAAAATGTCAAACCTAACATCCGTGTAGCCTTCTCCATGGTGCCACTAAGTAAGGATCATATCTAGTGATAGAAGTTAGGCTTGAAAATCAAGAAAAATGTGGGAGGGTGTATAAACAAGTTATGTGACCCTCCAAGCTATGTAATCACCTCAGGAAGTGTTGGATATAAAATAAACTACATACTGGACCATGCCATCATGTACAAATTTTTAGGCATGTGGCCTTATGAAGAAGTGCAAAAATGGTGGGTCATGGCCCATTGGAAGCTCAAAGGAGATGTCAACCTCAAGTTAGGTGCAAAATATTTTTCCACTATTGCTTTCTTTTGTGCATATGATATATGGTCTATTTTTTAAGAAGACCAAACTTTTTCAACTCTACTGGAATATACATGCAAATACTAGGTGATAAGATTTGATCTAGATAAGGAAGACTTCTCAAAATATCTTATCTTGATAAGGATCTACTCCCTAATGTTGTATTTTAAGGATAAGTAAACTTTGACAGGAACTAGTAACACCATAGTGTCGTATCTCAAATATTTGGGGGCTACCAAGCTGGTTAAGTACACTTACTCTGCTCACATTTTTTTTTTAATCTAAGTAGCATCTCTCATCCTTCCCAACTTCCATAAAAATATCCTTGAGATATAGTGAATGGATTCAAACCATACACTATGAACACATCATTTTCAGATGCCACAAATTCCATGAGCATGGCGACTTATTTTGGAATTGTCCCCTCAACCAACAATCCCAAAAAAATCCTGGATGTGAGGTAAAATATGTAAAAGGCTTCATCACTATCCAGAGTAGGTGGAAATAGAAGAGGTTTTTTATAATATCCACTCGGGAAATAAGGCAAGAAAATGATAAAAAATTAAAAGATAAATAGCCTTCTATTTCAGCTAAGAAAACCCTCTTAGACCCTAGCCAGCAACAATACATCTCTACTCCAACCCAAAAAACTCTATGTGGGAAAGAACTGTGAACCAATGGATAAAGAGTAATGTGAAAAATATATAAATCACATGAAACTTGAGGTATAGGAAAAATAAAATACGCCAATGGAGAAATATCAAAATACAGAATGTACTCCCTTAATGGTAAGCAATAAAGACCAAGAAAACCTAATAGAAATAGAGAATGAATCCATAAAGAAATTCTTGCCCATGACAAGAATATATATATATATATATATATATATATATATATATA
>JASDQU010100151.1:433233-469042 GCA_032191745.1 Picea mariana | reverse complement strand
CAAGTCAACCATCACATCAACTCCAAAATATAGAAACAATAAGAGTGCCTCCAACTCACTCAAAAACTTAGGTATAAAAGTATCCTCTCTAAAACCTACCATGAAAGTCTAATGGAAACTAAACGGAAAAAAGAAAAATAAATTCAAATTGTAGGAGGTGGGATAGCATCTCATCAACTCAAGGAAAGACAGAGATCTTAGGGAGAAATATCTTCACCCCAACTAATTTTAACTATCCTTAGTCAAGAAACGTGCAGGCCTCATGTATTGAGCCTAGCAAAATATCATATGGTATTTCTAGGATTTGCAATGGAAGATAAATAAAGGATCCAATGTCAAGAAACCTGAAGGCCTCATGTATTGAGCCTAGCAGAATATCATATGATATTAAAGATATAATTTAAGATTATAATATAGATATAACTTAACATTGTAAGTATATGAATTTTTCTATTATTTGATTTTAATGAGTTTAGTTCTGTAATGGCCTAGTCGTTACAACTATACGTGACATACAAAAATGAATTTAGTTTTTTTGTTTTTAGGCAAGATGTCAATGATGACAACATTTGAACCTCGCAACCTAATGACGAACACAAGCACTTCAATATGGAAACAGACAACAACGACTAAACGCACTAAACAACGATCAACTCGACGAACATGCGTAAGTCAAATTATAGAATCGATTACCCTCTCGAACACCTATGGGATAAACGTCAACATCAACCACCCGATACCACGGCTTCGACAACCAGTAAAATTATACCTCTACGGTGCACACAACCCAATGCGTTGAGGCGTTACACAATCCAACACCAACATCAATTTCAATGACAAACACCCACAATGGGAGGCACAAGACTCCGGCCAGGTTATCATTCGCATCTATCTGGAAGGGCGCGCAATGATCCCCTCATCAGGAATCATGTCGTCACAAGGCAATGGGCTTGACTCTTACCATGACACAACATAGAAATTCTACGCCCTCAACCCAAGCTAACATCCTCACGCTAGGAGACCAAAGAAAACTGTCAAAATACTAGTACTAAACCCAACGCCCAACCAGCAATGACAATACACAAGACGCAAGGAAATCTAACAACTATAACATTCATACACCACATTAAACTCCTTGCGCAGCAAATTCTATCGCAACGTGCCAGCCTTAGATCAAGATAAATGTCATATCCAAATTGTTGTCTATCAAAAATCCATGTCTAACCATGATAACGCAGTCTAACTATAAAAGCTCTATCTATTAAAAATTCTCTTGATAAATCTAAAGCTACACTATTAAAAATAGATTGATGAATCCATAGAATTTCACTGTCCTCCCTCTAGGTTGTTGCCTTTAATAATTGTCAGTGCCTCAATGCAGTCTAACGTTATCTAAAATATATATACCAATACACGGCATCAATCGTAGAGTAAGTGCGATCTCAAGTGAGTGTAAGTGTGTTTCAAAATCGCTATTTAAACTGGAGCAATGACAATAAATTCGTTCTCCTTCAATTATCGTTGTCGTTGAATCTAATGTGGCCCTTAATCTAAGGCATTGATATCGATGTCTTCCAATGCAGAGGTAAACGTTGTCTAACCCCGCACAAGATTAATATTGTCCTTCAGCCATACTTACGCCCGAAAGGCGTACACCTATTGACAATGGGCACATTTAATAGGTTTTTAGTTCTTAATACGTTGTTTATGGACGAGATTAAATATGCCTAGAATATTCTTAGTCGTCACAATAAATAAATGGCTCTGATTTCATCCATTAACTTCCTAGCTGTTATAAAGATATCCGTTTATATGTTTATTTTTTTACATTTACCTAATCGTGTTTAAAAATTACTATGTTCACTAACTTTTTACCACATCTACCTGATTAAAAGATATTAAAATATTCTCACAGAATTTCTGCTGACTAACGTTTGGTGGCCACGTTTCTGTGCTGGTATTACCAGCGATCGCCAATCATGACTGCGTTTAACAGCAGTAAGCCACCGCTTTCGGCGTTCACCAGCCGCGAGTTAGCGGCTGTGCTAGTATAAGCAGAATTAATAAATGACATTGTTGTCCATTGACAATCAAATCGCAGTCTCGTTACGTAAACATCGTTGACCCAATATAATTAAAGTTGTTTAAATTATGACGCTATCCAACATGTTATATTATACAACAGAACTAAGATTGACAATGCTGTCGTTTAAACTGCAGATCACTGTCCATAAACTAATGAAGCAAAAAAGCGATAATGCTGGGCGAAAAACAAATGGCTGAGTGAAACGTGATTTAGCTGTGTAAGATGATAACGGTGTGCAATAACCTGTTGTCTACATGGTAAAAATCGCTAAGCATTATATATAGATGTCAAGAGTATAGTAATGTCATCCAACTCCGAGTGTAATAGGCTAAAGTGGCGCTATCCCCAGGCTATCTGTCCAAGCATAACCAACGTTATCCATTAACATATCTCAACGCAGACTCATCAAACACTAAATGTTTATCCACAAGACATATCTGACCAATTAAATGTATGGTCTCGCTATCTAAATTTATTTAGTTTGCAGTCAAAACGTAAAATCGTAGTCCAATAAAAGTGGAAAGAAAAACGCAGGCATTTACTAATTCGTTGTCATATAAAAGTTAAGAATGCATCCATAGAAAAGGGGATTTGTTATCCTTCAAAACACAGGTATTAAACACAGGTATTAATCATGAAATTCGCAGGTGAAATCGCTGGAGTAATTTCACTGGAATAAATCGCGGGAATAAATTATCTCAGGAAATAATTTATGTGTAAAACTCAAGCATTGACTATTAACCCAAAAAAGGGGGATTCGCTGCCATGGTAAAAAGTGTTGCTGGTCTAAATAGATTAAGTTGCAGTAAAAAAAAATTGTAGAATCACAGCCTAAGCAAGGTAATAAATCTCAACCATCCTCCCCGTTCGTGTAAAAACGCAGTAAATAAAAAGGCAATCGTCTACACAGTAAAAACGCAGACACTAGATAAACATGTTGTCATTAGTTAAATATGCATTCACAAAGTCATAAATCCCAGTCATATTGTCACAATGCGAATATAAAAGGAACACTAAATCATAGAGCTCATTCATTCAAATAAAACAAATTCACAAATATAAGGGGTTGGAATAATGCATTTATAAAAAGGAATTTTCCATTTTAAAATGCAGTCATTCAAGGTGCGAATTTGCTCCCATCAAAAGGGAAAACTTCTTGTCATTCCAAGGTCATTAGAAAGGCAGGAGAACAATGAAGGTGACAAAAAATCGTAGCCAGAAACAATCAATCACCGGGATAGAAGGTACGTCAATTGTGGCAAGGATTAAACATTCAACACAAGTTCATCATTCACACGAAGGCGCAAGATTAGAGATAAACCAAGAACAATCAACAAAGCTAGACAGTTGATAGGAACATCCTTCGCTCATCATCCATGTACAGAAAAGCAGGGCGTTGAGATCCATAGGTCTATTAACACTGAATCGACAATCATAGATCAAGCTCGTGGACGACTACTCAAGCGTGGACTGATGAGCTAGGGAAGATGGAAAAAATAAACTGCAATCATCGCAATCAAAAAACCACAGGACGGTCAAGAAATGCAAGGATCAAAGGCCATGGGGAAATCAACATCAAGCTAAAGGCTATGGGGAAAATTTCGGTCAACAACAAGAATGCTAAGACAATCATTTTCCTTACCCAATTAAACATGCAAACTAAAAGCATAAACCATACTAACAATCTACCATGAATAAATAAAGGAAGCATACCATTCTCCAATCGCTCGCTCTGAGTTGATGTCCCACGTGCTTCATGCCACTTCCGCTTGCCAACCGATGAGACTTCACCGGTGCCTCCCATACAATGCTAGGGGTAATCTTCTTCCCCTTTAGCCCCCCAAGTCTCAAACGAGCCACACAGAATAACCAGAGAATTAGCTAGCTCCCAGCTTGCCTCACAAGGCCGAGCTACCACTCCTCACCGAGCTGGGTATCCCAACTCCCACAATCTAAGTTAGTCAATTATAAATTTCTGCAGCGTAACATTATGCATAATAGAAGAGATCCATCATCCTTCTCTTCACTCCATTATATAGAGTTTCAAAGTCTTTTACTTTCCCAAAATCCCATTTAATTTAAAGTTTAATAATTTAATTCATAAAAAACCTCCCCATACATGTGTCACCCATCCCCTTCATTCCTCCGTAAATTAGTTGCATTAATTAAATAATTACCCCTATTTCCCTCACCCCCTAAAATCATTCCTAGAATTGCTCCTAGGTGTCCCCATATTCCCTTGCAAGTTTTAATGACTTTCCCCCTTATTAATTTACTAGTTGAGTTTAATTTAGAAAGTTATTAAATGCTAGATACCTTACTAAGTTAGACTTTCTGCTTTTTCCAATGGTTTCCCTATTCTTTTTATGTTTCCCACTTTTTCCTAGTTTCCTAATTATTTTAGATTTACCTCTCTCTTTTTATTTTAAAACTCAATTTGGAAGGTGTAGAAATTAATTTTTTCCCTTTTTCCTTTTTAATTAATAAATTTTAATTAGTATAAGTGACATAACAATTATCCCCCAAAATATTTTTATAAATTAAAAGAATTACTCAGCCCCCTTCTCGACACATGATTAATGATGATTATCATTTTTATTTATTTAAATTTTATTTTTATTTTTACAAACATATTTCTCTTTTACCGCAAGTTTCCCCTAGACCTAGATTTTAATTTTCGATGTTGGGCAACATTTTATTAGGGAGAATCGTTTTAAATTTTTCTTATCACGTCATTCTTCCTAAGGCCATCTAGGTTTATTCATTTATTATTTAACAACACGACTTTCCCTTTAGGACACACTAGGTTCTCCAAGGGTGCCACTCGCCTCAATCTATTTCTCTCGCGCGACGTGCCCTTTAGGATGCACTACGTGGTCCAAGGGTGTCACTCGTCTCTTTCCATTTTTCTTGTGCGACGTGCCCTTCAGGACTCACCATGTGCTCCAAAGGTGCCACTCACCTCTTGATTGACTTGGTATACATCAAAAACCCCTAGAGTCAATACTCCACCAAGTGATCTTATGGGAGACTAAGGGCCTCTAAGGAATAAGGCCCCTGTCTTATTGCGCACCCCTTAGAATCATCATGAGCGACTGTAGCAGTCTGTACTCAGGACATCGTGGGTCCTCTCGAACCAGGTAATCGTTAACCTACAGTTTGATCCATGACGGGAGTACTAGTAGGTTGTGGTAGGGATGTTGTCTAGAACTCTCCCACAAGATCTCTGGTAGTCATGTGTGACCCCTCTACTCCACATGTGAGTCTGGTCGGCAAGCTATCGTTAACCTACATCATCAACAAATCATGTCAGAAATATATCCATAATCACATCATCTAATCAAATGCACTAATATCACATATAAAACAATCAAACCCCAATAGTTCACTCCCCAACTCGATCTGGAATCCAAGGGGTTCCATCGATGCCTCTGCATCCTCGAGGTCCAAAATCTTGCACACTCAGTAAAACTGAGTCAATAACATGTGTCTATGTTAATGTAGCAAAATGACATGTCATCAACCCATAACGCCTCATAATCAAAATCAAATGCATAATAGCATAATAATTTGGATCACTTGCGAGCAAGTGTCCTTAAAGAATAAGTTCAATCAGTGTGTGCGAGAGTGGGATGTTGCATACACCCCACTCTTGGTCTAAACTTCGTCCCGAAGTTTCAAAGGGTAAGTGCTGAAACAATGTGTATCACAGTATCATAAGTCTATCTATGAAGCAAAAATGGAAATTGTTGGTGCATATCATATGCATCCTCCCACGTCACTGAGAGAAGACTATATTTGTCCAACTGGATCTTGACTTGATCTATTGTTCAACGTTGTAGTTGTCAAACGCGATGATCCAGGATATGTATAGCCATGAAATCTGTACATATTATTTTATATCGTCGTATTTTCAGCTATGTACATATTCTTTTATAGCCATGAAATCTATACATATTCTTTTATATCGTATTAAAATCTATACATATTCTTTTATATTGTATTATCAGCTTTGCTCTATATGCTTAAGCTTGGGACACCTGGGGTGAAATAAAATGTGAAATTAAATGGTGGTCAAAACATATATATCTCTTAGGATTTGCAATGGAAGATAAAGAAAGGATCCAATGTCAAGAAACCCGAAGGCCTCATGTATTGAGCTTGGCAGAATATCATATGATATTCTTAGGGTTTACATTGGAAGATAAAGAAAGGATCCCATGTCAAGAACCCTGAAAGCCTCATGTATTGAGCCTGGCAGAATATCATATGATATTACAAATATAATTTAAGATTGTAAGTATATGAATTTTTCTATTATTTGATTTTAATCAGTTTAGATCTATTTAAATGCTGGGATCTATTAAGTAATAAGAGTTATTAAATTTCTAGAGGTGCAAACATTTAACCTTTCCTTAAGTTTTGCATTCTAAAAGAGGTTTTCATTTTGAGAGATTTCATCCCTCTAGGTCTTTGATAGATCCAAGATTAAGATGGATCTACACTGGTTTTATAAATATGAGATTCATCATCATGGAATTGTTTAGTAAATAATATGAGAATAATAATCTTCTTTTTTTTTTTATAATTATTTTTTAGCTGTAATGTTTATTGTTATTATTTGTTGTATCAAGAACACCTAAATACATTCTACAATCTAATATTAAAGCAATTGTAACATTCATCTCATATCTCCCTAAAATATCTTTGAACTATATATATATATATATATATATATATATATATATATATATATCTTAACTCTGAATATTTTAAGCATCTAGAAATTTGCATCTTAATTTTTATTTTTTTTACGTGTTTAATTGATTCAAATTTAAGATAGATTTACATTGGTATAATAACATACATTTAGATCACTCATTTTGAGATATCTTTACATTACAACAAATAGATTGTTTAACTACTTTTAATTAACTTAAGTTAAAACTCAGAAATGTATAACATTAGTTTATATAGTAATAGATTTATATGAGCCTCACGCTTAAACTTTTATGTTGATATGTTTTTTTTAACATATTAACTAAGTGATATGTCTTTTCCTTCAAAATATTTTTTCATTGTTTATATAGGACCATAGATTGCTATGAACCTCTAGATTAAAGTTGAATTTTTATATATTTTTTCTTTAATATATTAAATTTCACAAAAAATTATGTTTTATTTGTAGCTTTATTTGTATATTCATCTCATCCTCAAGTTTAAATAAGTCATCCTCGAGGTGTAGGATAGTTGGTAACAGAGTATTTTCTCTTTGGGGCTATGTGATGTTAAAGTCACCGGTTCGAAACCTTCGGGGACAAAAAATCCAGCCATGTTAAGGATTGGTGTGGATCAGGCCGCGTGCGATCCTCGGGTGATTTTGATGGCTGAGATGCCCCTCAGTCACAGTTTCTTAGCCACAGGTTAGTCCCACATGTCACGGAAAAACTAACAAACAAACAAAAAAAAGTTTTAATATGTCATTTCCTTAAGTTTAAGAAAATTTCTTTATATAGATTCATCTTAGCCTCAAATTTAAACTTTAATTTTGATATGTATTTTTTTTAACCTATTTCAATTTTGATATGTATTTTCTTTAACATATTTGAAGTTTATAATTTCCTTCCATATATTAATTTTATTTTATCTTTAATCTTAAAATTAAATGTTGATATGTATTTTCTTTAATATATTTAAAGTTTAGATATATTTATGTTTAATTTATAGTTTAAAAAAAAAAAATTATAAAGTATTTTTTAAAATAATTTATTATTTTTTGTAATGTTCCCAAGGTCGAGCCCAGTTGTAAATCACATGTATGAAATGAATTGTAAATATGTGTTATAGGCTGGTGAGCCAAGTTTGTATAAGCCGGTGGGCTTATGTGATTGTTAGGCCAGAGAGCCTAAGGGTTGGAGGCCAAGGGCCTGATTTTGTACTTGTATGTATGCAGCACATTAATAAATATAGACACCACCGTGTGCAGACTGATCATGATGAATGAGTGATGGGGATCTCAGCTTCCACAGAGTGGGCCAGGAATTAGGGGCTGGAAGGTGGGAAGAGGGGCTAAGTGTTGAGCCTAAGGGCCAAGCCTAGGGGCTTAAGCCTTGGGAATAATATTTTATTATTATTCCAAAAAGCCACATGAATTATGTGAGTGTGACATTTTATCCTAAGTTCTTGGGAAGGACAAGGGACTGCCAAAGGGGAAGGAAGGCATGCTAAATGAAATGCATGCAGTTCCATGGGTGATAAGTGTCAACCCTGGTGCATGCGAATAAAACGGCCAAGATGAGCCATGAAAGGGTTCGTCGCCCATTCCACCCGACTGCTTGAGCGTGTATGGAGCTCTTAGTAGTACAACCAACCCGAGCTTTGCAGAGAACCCTCATGCTTCCCTATGAACCGAAAAGCCTATGTATGGCTCTGAAAAATCATATAAATCCTTTATTCTGAAAGCCGAGAAGCCTGTGCTCATTTCTGAAAAGGTCGGGTTCACCCTCTCCGTTCTGAGCCATGGAACCTGTGTCATTCCCTGCGTGGATTGTTTGTCACACATTCCCAAGAACCAACACTGTGAGACCTTGCACTATTACTAAGCCTGTTTGGGAAGCCTGTATTTGTTTTTTGGTTGGTTTTGGTGGCCACACAGAGATGGACTGCGCGTGGCTTGTTGGCTAGTGCAAGTTTTGATTGAGCCTATGTATGACCTCTCTCTAGGTGAGGGAGGTGACTGTTGTTGGAAGAAGCAGGTTGTCAAGCCTGTGAGCAATTCTCTCCAGATGAGAGAGTTTGTTGGGAAGTGGTTTCTTCCAGAGAGTGTCCAGCACCAACTTTGGGCTCTGAGACTTTCATATCCAGCCTGTTGCCGAGACCCAGTGAGGGAGGCTAGCACCGATGGACTGTGCTTTTGAAGGTGTATACTCCCGGGCAGAACAGGCATGTGGGGAATGGGAGTCTGGTAGTAGTGGGCGTAAGATGGCATCTTGAGAAGAATCCTTTCGGTTTTCTATGTTGTTTTCCCTATAACCTCAGCCTAGCCTAGGATTCCTTGCCTTGGGGTGGAGCTCAATTCGAGGTCGGGGGTGACCCATTACTAAGATGATGAGCAGTGCGGTCTAAGGTTGGGAGGTTCGTGGAAGGCCTGCACGGGGTTGGTGGATTCTACCATTGTTTCGAAGATAAGTATCAGATGATGTTTATTCATGTATTCTACTGTGTATATCAATTACTGATTATAGCAGTAAATCTTATGTTTACTCTGAGTTTAATTGAATCTCTTGATTAAATGCATGTTATTACTATAAAGTCGGTATGAGTTATGTACAAAGTGGTGTTATAGCTTTATTTAAGAGCGATTAAGCCTTGGTAACCGAAAGGTGGTGCTACAAATTGGTATCAGAGCCAAGGTTTCGACACTGAGCCTAGATGGGCCAGTTGAGTGGTCTTTGGACCGAGGGTGAGAGAAGAAATTGTGTTTGGAGGACCAATTTCAGACCCTAGTATTGTCTGAAGTGTCAAGGAGTTACTTGACCATCCCTATAAGCTCAAGAGGTATAGCGGTGTTGTGAAACCGCAGCTAGTGTGGTATATGGCCACAAGGAGAGAGGACTCCACACCAGCAGTGTTGGAGCCTTAGGATCAGTTCAGGAGGAAGGTGAACACCTTCGAAACCTGAAATGTCGAAATGATCTACATAGTAGATCGTAGGAAGGTAGTTGACGGTCTGATTCAGTGGAGGAGTAAACCATAATTTTAGGATTTCGGCAGATGGAAGTTCGAGATGTGGGGTGCACGAAACCCTGATGCCCGAAACGCTGAAAGGATCTGCACCGTAGATCTGAGAAAGATCTGACTGTTGGATTTCATTTGGAATGGACATGGACACACGGGTGTGTACCACGTGCCAGTGAGTCGAGAAGACAGACGAGGGTGGTGGGACCCGACAATGTCACCAAGGGTGACGAGGACCCTCCAGAACGTGCCACGCGCCACTACGGTTAAGGGCAATAGCTGTGTTGTGGGCTCGGAGAATAAAGTAAAGTAAATCAGAATTTTGAATTTCGGGGATTGTAGTGGCAAGGAGTTGGAAGTTGTTGCATAGTGAACTTTCGGGTACCGAAAACCCGAAGTCTCGAAACCCGAAGTCCCGAAGCCATCGGAGACTGAAGAACCGTAACAGGTTTCAAGGGCGAAAACTATGTTGTGGGCCCAGAGAGCAAGGAAACTGAATTTTCATAATCCGAGAATTGAAGCGATAAAGAGTGCGAGTCGTTGCATCGTGAATTTATGGTCATGAAATCCCGAAAGGATCTGGACCGTTAGATCCAATTCATAGAGGATCGTTGGATCTCGTACAAGAAACCGTGTATCAGATTTCGGGGATAGGAGTGACAAGAGGTTGGGGTCACTACATCGTGAACTTACGGGTACCGAAGACCCAAAAACTGAAGTGTCGAAAGCCCAAAATCTCTACCATAGTTGGCGACAACTGTGTTATGGGCTCAGGGAAAAGAGGTCAGAAGTTTAGGGTCGGGAGTCAGAGAGAGAAGAGAACGCGAGGACCTCTGGGGCACCAAAACCCCGAAACCCGAAACCCCGAAATCCTGAAGTCTCAAAATTTTCTAAGGACATAAGAACTGTCGAGGATTTAACTGTTGGATCCTCATGGACAAAAGCCCTGAAAAATGAAGTCCTAAAATTACAGAGCCGTCAGAGCTCAAAAAACTTTATGAAGCCAAAATGTTTTTTCGCTCATGTTGAATTATGAATATTGTGATTTTGTAAGAGTTAAGGCTTAACAGACTTCTTTTGATTGCACGTTGTGTGTGTAGAGTTCAACGAGTGTGAGGACAGCCGAAAACTGACGCCGAGTATAGAAATGGAAGAGGTGCAGATTGCCTCCATTTCAGAGGACGAAAGAGAAGGAAGAAATGTCAACCTAGGAGTAGAAGGATCAAACTCCAATAGGCATGGAAGAGAATTAGACAAGGAAGGGCACATAATGAAAATCATTGAAGGATTGCAAAGAGATGCCCAGGTATGTCGAGATGATAGCCGAAAGCTCATGAAATTCAAGGATCGACAGGGTGAATTCAACTTTAAAATGTTGAAGAGCCTAGAAAGAATAGAAAAGAAATTAGAGAAATAAAGTGACACAAGCAGATCAAGAAGTGTCAGAACCCCTGAGAGGAGAGGAAGATCAAGGAGTGGTATAAAACATTACCATCTCTCCCTGAATCATTCTGGCAAGGAAACACACAGTAGTTCAAGCCCGTCCCCTACCAGAAAACACCGAAAATATAGAAAGGATGAATTGAAAGGGGAGATAAACAAGATTAAGCCTCCAACATTTGATGGAGAACATAAGAAGGAGGAAGATGTTGAGATATGGTTGCTTGACATGAGGAAATATTTCCAACTGCAAAATTATTCTGCCCATGTAGAAGGAAGAAATTCAATGTATCAACTGAAAGGAAAAGCATCCATGTGGTGGGATCAGTTTGTGCAGGTGCAACACATCAGAGAGAAAGAAGTCACTTGGAATGAATTTAAGAGATATTTCGAGAAGAAATACTTGACTAAAAGATACTATGACAGAAAGATGAAGGAGTTCTTTGAACTCAAGCTAGGCAACATGACTATTGATGAATATGAATGAAGTTTTCAGGAACTACTGAAGTATGTTCCATTCATCAAAGACGAGGCTGTCAAGATTCAGAGATATCTGAGTGGACTGCCACCTTCCATGGGTGACAAGATTCAGTATGACGATCCTGAGACTATGGAAGAAATAATAAGAAGGGTGAAATGCTTGTATGAACAGTAAGGAGAAAGGCCTATCCTTCGGAAGGCTTGGAATGATCAGAGGAAGTTTAAGGAGGAATAGAGGTAGAAGGGAAACAAGCCTTCCTTTTTCAGAAACAGTCTTCGGGGACAACCATCATTTAAAGAGTCGAGAATGACTGAAGAGGGAGCAAAAAGACAGAGACAGACGCCCATTCAGTGTTAGGGCTATAAAGTAAACCACAAGTGCAAAGATTGTCCCCATAAAAATGGTAAAGCGAGAACTGGTCATATTGTTCAGCGAGCTAAAACAGTGGAGGATATGGACCGTAGAATGTTGAGGATCTACGCAGCCCTGGACAACAAGCAAGCAGAATTTCAATTGCACATGATTGAAGTGGAAGGTATGATTAACAACCGACCATTAATTATTTTAATTTATTAAGGGGCTATCCATAGTTATGTAGATCCCAGGGTGGTGGAAAGTTTGCGTTTATCAAGGAGCAAACATGAAAAGTCTTGGCTAGTGCAGTTAGCCATAGGAACCAAAAGGAAGGTCACTAAATTGGTTAAGTCCTATTCAATGGACATGAAAGGATTGAGCACTAAGGCAAAATTGAATATTTTGCCTTTAGGCTCTTATGACTGCTTAATTGGGATGGACTGGTTGGACCAGCACCATGCCCTTCTGGACTGTCGTAACAAGAAGTTCACATGTTTGGATGAAGAGGGAAATCAGGTAATAGTCCAAGGAATTCCCAGAGCCGTGGTTGTTAGAGAAATCTTAGCCATGTAGCTGAAGAAGTGTTACAGGAAAGGCTGTCAGTTAATTGCAGCCCATGTGGGAGAAGCATCCAGTGATGTAGTCTCAAATATCGAAGACCATGAGGTACTCACAGAGTTCAAGGATGTATTTTAGGAGGTACCTGGACTACCTCCGAAGAGGGACATCAATTTTTCTATAAATTTGATGCCTGGAGCAGCTCCAGT
Organism: Picea mariana; assembly: GCA_032191745.1. Lineage (NCBI taxonomy): Eukaryota > Viridiplantae > Streptophyta > Pinopsida > Pinales > Pinaceae > Picea > Picea mariana. The sequence goes on along the minus strand of JASDQU010100151.1, from coordinate 456,177 downwards.
TTCAAGGGCTCCTTATAGAATGAGTACGCAAGAGTTAAAGGAGTTGCAATTGCAACTCGAAGAGCTACTAAAGAAGGGATACATTCGTCCCAGCATGTCACCTTGGGGAGCCCCGGTCCTATTCGTGAAGAAGAAAGATGGGACATTGAGGCTATGCATTGATTTCCGACAGTTGAATAAGATAATTGTCAAGAACAAGTATCCTCTGCCAAGAATTGATGATCTTTTTGATCAGTTGAAGGATGCAAAAATATTTTCAAAAATAGATCTTTGATCAGGATATCACCAAATGAGAATAAATGAGGAGGACATCAACAAGACCACCTTTAGAACAAGGTACAGTCATTATGAATTCACAGTGGTGCCGTTTGGGCTGTCAAACGAACCTGTTGTTTTCATGTGCTTAATGAATGGGGTATTCAGGGACTATTTAGACAAATTTGTCATAGTCTTCATGGATGACATCTTGGTGTATTCCAAGTCAGAGGAAGAGCATGAGAAACACCTGAGAATGGTGTTGCAAGTGTTGAAAGAACACCAGCTATACGCCAAGCTGAGCAAGTGCTCATTTTATCAAAGGAAGATCCATTACTTGGGACATATTATTTCAGAAGAGGGGATTGTTGTGGATCCTGAAAAAGTTGAGGCCATCTGAGAATGGTCAGTGCCAAGGAATGTGGAAGAAGTTAGATCTTTTATGGGCCTGGCAGGCTACTACAGAAGGTTTATAGTCAGATTCTCAAAGATAGCTCACCCTATCACTTCCTTGCAAAGGAAGGAGAAGAAGTTTTAGTGGACTGAAGAGTGTGAGAGCAGTTTCCAGCAATTGAAGCAACTGCTAACCAGCGCTCCAATCCTGAAGATTGCAGATCCAAATATGAATTTCGTGGTGTGCATAGATGCATGTAAGGAGGGGTTAGGAGGAGTTCTCAGCCAAGAGGGATTTGTAATTTGTTATGAGTCCGGAAAGATGAAAGAGCATGAAAGGAATTATGCTACTCATGATTTAGATCTCACAGCAATTGTCCATGCATTGAGGAAATGGAGACATTACCTCATGGGAAAGAGATTCGAATTAAGAACAGACCACAACAATCTGAAGTATTTATTTGATCAGCCAACTTTAAATGCCAGGCAAACCAGATAGCTGGAGTTTCTGTGTGAATATGACTTTGATATCAAGCATATCAAAGGGAAAGAAAATAAGGTGGCTGATGCACTTTGCAGAAACGTGCACGAATTACATGCTATAGCCATTAGCATGTACAGGAATGAGATTAAGGATAGAATTTTGGAAGCTCCAAATGTTGATTTGCAGTACAGAGGTCTGATAGCAAAGCTACAGCAGCGTGAGAGACCACAGATGCAGGGAAGTTACACCTTGGGAATTGATGGCTTACTTTTGTATAAAAATAAAGTGTATGTACCCAATGTCCGAGATTTGAAGCTGGCAATTCTAAAAGAAATGCATAGCGTGGCTTATGTTGGGCATCCCAGATACCAGAAAACTATGGCAGCAGTCAAAAGCCATTACTTTTGGTCAGGTCTGAAGAAGGAAATCGCTGAATACATTGTGAGATGTACAGAGTGCCAGAAGGTTAAGGCTGAGCATAGGCACCCAGTAGGGTTGCTGCAACCTTTACCCATTCCTGAGTGGAAATGGGACGTGGTAACAATGGATTTTATCACCAGACTACCAAAAACAAGAAAGAAACATGATTCAATAATGGTGGTGGTGGACAAGCTTACAAAAGATGCCCATTTTATTCCACTAAAAACCACACATAGAGCAGTTGATGTTGCTGATATCTTTTTAAAAGAAGTTGCACACTTGCATGGAATTCCTAAGACAATTGTGTCTGATAGGGACCTGAAATTCACCTCAAATTTATGGAAGGGACTGTTTAAGGGATTCAGAATGAATCTAAACTTTAGTACAGCATATCATCCTGAGTCCGATGGACAGACAGAGAGAGTGAACAGAGTAATAGAAGACATACTAAGAATGTATGTGATGGATAAACCAACAAGGTTGGAAGACTACCTGCATTTGGTAGAATTTGCCTACAATAATGGGTATCATGCATTGTTGAAGATGAGCCCATTCGAAGCACTTTATGGAAGAAAGTGCAACACTCCAGTGAGTTGGGATAATCTAGCTAACAGAGTAGTAGTTGGGCTGGAGCTGCTCAAAGAGATGGAAGACCAAATGATAAGAATTAAATAGAATCTAAAAGATGCCCAGGACAGGCAAAAAAGTTACGCCGATAGTAACAGAAACCATAGAGAATTCAAAGTGGGTGACCATGTTTTCCTGAAAGTGAAAACTAATAGGAGTTCCCTGAAGTTGGGAAGTTGCGCCAAGTTAGCAGCGAGATTTTGTGGGCCATTTGAGATACTAGAAAGGATTGGGCCAGTTGCATACATGCTTGCATTACCTGCATCTATGATTGTATTCATGTTTCATTGCTTAAGAGATATATACCCGATGCTAATCATGTTATTGATTGGAATGTGATTCAGGTGGAACCAGAAGATGTCCTGCAAGTGCATCCTATGCGCATATTGGACAGGAAAAACAAATAGCTCTAGAATCGAGATATAGAGTTTGTAAAGGTCCAGTGGACCTGGTACGCTCCTGAGGATGCAACATGGGAGCATGCAGATGTTATGCGGGCAAAGTACCTGCATCTTTTTGAATTTTTTTGAAAAGATTGCAGATGTTTTGTAAAGTTGCACTGAGGACAGTGCATAAATAAGGGAGGGGGATTGTAATGTCCCCAAGGCTGAGCCCAGTTATAAATCAGATGTATGAAATGAATTATAAATATGTGTTATAGGCTGGTGAGCCAAGTTTGTATAAGACGGTGGGCTTATGTGATTGTTAGGCCAAAGAGCCTAAGGGTTGGAGTCCAAGGGCATGATTTTGTATTTGTATGTATGTAGCACATTAATAAATATAGACACCGCCGTGTGCAGACCGACCACGATGAATGAGTGATGGGGGACTGAGCTTCCATAGAGTGGGCAAGGAATTAGGGGCTGGAAGGTGGGAAGAGGGGCTAAGTGTTGAGCCTAAGGGCCAAGCCTAGGGGCTTAAGCCTTGGGAATAATATTTTATTATTATTCCAAAAAGCCACATGAATTATGTGAGTGTGACACTTTATCCTAAGTTCTTGGGAAGGACGAGGGACTGCCAAAGGGGAAGGAAGGCATGCTGAATGGAACATGTGAAATTCCATGGGTGACAAGTGTAAACCCTGGTGCATGCGAATAAAATGGCCAAGATGAGCCGTGAAAGGGTTCCTCGCCCATTCCACCCGACTACCTGAGCATGTACGGAGCTCTGAGTAGTACAACCGACCCGATCTTTGCAGAGAACCCTTGTTCTTCCCTGTGAGCCGAAAATCCTATGTTTGGCTCTGAAAAACCATGTAAATCCTCTGTTCTGAAAGCCGAGAAGTCAGTGTTCATTTCTAAAAAGGTCAGGTTCACCCTCTCCATTCTGATCCATGGAACCTGTGTCATTCCCTGCATGGATTGTTTGTCACACATTCCAAAGAACCAACACTGTGAGACCTTGTGAAATTGCTAAGCCTGTTTGGGAAGCCCATATTTGTTTTTCGGTTAGTTGTTGTGGCCACGCAGAGCTAGACTGCGCGTGGATTTTTGGCCAGTGCAAGTTTTGATTGAGCTTGTGTATGACCTCTCTCCAGGTGAGGGAGGTGACTGTTGTTGGAAGAGGCAGGTTTTCAGGTCTGTGAGCAATTCTCTCTAGGTGAGAGAGTTTGGTGGGAAGTGGTTTCTTCCATAGAGTGTCCAACACCAGCTTTGGGCTCTGAGACTTCTTGATCCGGCCTGTTGCCGAGACCCATAGAGGGAGGTTAGCACCGATGGAATGTGCTTGTGGAGGTGTATACACCCGGGCGAAACATGCATGTGGGGAATGAGAGTCTGGTAGTAGTGGGCGTAAGATGGCATATTAGGAAGAATCCTTCCAGTTTTTTGTGGTGTTTTCCCTGTAAACTCATCCTAGCCTAGGATTCCTTACCTTGGGGTGGAGCTTAGTCCCAGCTCGGGGGTGACCCATTGCTGAGTTGATGAGCAGTGCGGTCTAAGGCTGCGAAGTTCATGGAAGGCCTGCACGGGGTTGGTGGATTCTACCACTGTTTCGAAGATAAGTATCAGATGATGTTTATTCATGTATTCCGCTGTGTATATCAATTTAATGTTAATACTATTGATTGCTTATTATAGCAGTAAATCTTATGTTTACTCTGAGTTTAGTTGAATCTCTTGTTTAAATGCATGTTATTACTATAAAGTCGGTATGAGTTGTGTACAAAGTGGTGTTATAGTTTTATTTAAAAGCGATTAAGCCTTGGTAACCGAAAGGTGGTGCTACATTTTTTATAAATTATAAAATTTTAAAAATTTATTTACTTGTTTTACTAATAAGGGTTATATGTAAGTTTATTTCAAAAATAGAATTTAAGGGAGTTTTGGCAATTAGGATTTTTTATTTGTAGTTTCTTATATAGGATTTCCTATATATTTTGTGGTCACCCATATTGAGTGGGAGCCATGATGTCCACCTTGATCAAGGGATTGTTTCCCCTCTTTCCTCCTTCAAAGATGTTTTTTGTAGTTCCCATTTTTCCAAAGTCATGATTTCAATAAATTGTCAAATCTAGGATCTTTCTAGCCTTTTCCATGGTGCCACTAAGCAAGGATCCTATCTAGTGATAGAATTTATGCTTGGACTTCAATAAAAATGTGGGAGGGTGTATAAACAAGTCATGTTACCCTCCAAACTATGTAATCACCTCACAAAGTGTTGCATATATAATACAATACATATTGGACCATGCCATCGTCTACAAATTTCTAGGCATGTGGCCTTATGAAGTGGTGCAAAAATGATGAATCATGACCCATTGGAAGCTCAAAGGAGTTGTCAACCTCAAGCTATGTGCAAAATATTTTTCCACTATTGTTTTTTCTTGTGGAGATATATGGTCCATTTTTTAAGAAGACCATACTTTTTATAAATTATAAAATTTTAAAAATGTATTTTACTTATTTTATTAATAAGGGTGAAATCAAGGTTATATGTAAGGTGATTTGAAAAGTAGATTTTAGGGAGTTTGGGTAATTAGGATTTTTTGTTTTTAGTTTTGTATTTAGGATTTTCTATATATTTTATGGTCACCCCTATTGAGTGGAAGAAATCATGTCCACTGTGTGAAGGGGGTTGTTTCCACTCTTTTCTCCTTCAAGGATGGTTTTGGTAGTTCCCAAGTTGCAAAAGTCATGATTTAACTAAAATGTCAAAGCTAAGATCCTTGTAGCCTTTTCCCTGGTGCCACTAAATAAGGATCATATCTAGAGATAGAAGTTCGGCTTGGAAATCATGAAAAATGTGGGAGGGTGTATAAACAAGTCATGTGACCCTCCAAGATATGTAATCACCTCAGGAAGTGTTGGATATAAAATAAAATACATACCGTACCATGCCATCATCTACAAATTTTTAAGGATGTGGCCTTATGAAGCGGTGAAAAAATGGTGGGTCATGACCCATTGGAAGCTCAAAGGAGCTGTCAACCTCAATTTAGGTGAAAAATATTTTTCCACTATTTCTTTCTTTTGTGCATACGATATATGGTCTATTTTTTAATAAGACCATACTTTTTCAAATCTACTAGAATATACATGCAAATACTAGGTGAGAAGATTTGATCTAGATAAGGAAGAATTCTGAAAATCTCTTATCTCAATAAAAATCTACTCCCTACCATTGAATTTTAGGGATAAGTAAACTTTGATAGGAACTAGTAACACTGTAGGGTCGTATCTCAAATATTTGGAGGCTACTAAGCTAGATAAGTACACTTACTATGATCACATGTTTTTTTTATATTAATGTCTCCCAATCCTTCCCATCTTCCATAACAATATCCTTGAGAGATAATGAATGGGTTCAAGCCATAGACTATGAACACATCATTTTTCAGATGCCACAAATTCCATGAGCATGGCCACTTCTTTTGGAACTGTCCCCTCAACCAACAATCCCAAAAAAATCATGAATGTGAGGTAAAATATGTAAAAGTCTTCATCGCTATCCAACGTAGGAGGAAATATAAGAGGTTTTTTATCATAGGCACTGAGGAAATAAAGTAAGCAAATGATAAAAAATTAAAAGATAAATTGCCTTCTATTTCAGCTAAGAAAACCCTCTTAGACCTTAGCTAGCAACAATACAGCTCTACTCCAACCCAAAAAACTCTATTTGGGAAAGAACTGTGAATCAATGGATAAAGAGGAATGTGAAAAATATAGAAATCACATGAAACTTGAGTTATAGGAAAAATAAAATACACCAATGGAGAAATATCAAAATACAAAATACACTCCCTTAATGGTAAGCAATAAAGACCAAGAAAACCTAATAGAAATAGAGAATGAATCCATAAAGGAATTCTTGTCAACGATACAAGAAAAAAAATAATATATATATATATATATATATCATTAGGATATGATGAATATTACATCAATTCCCTATATAGAAACCGTAAGATCAACTCCAAAATATAGAAACAATAAGAGTGCCTCAAACTCACTCGAAAACTTAGGTATAGAAGTATGCCCTCTAAAACCTACCAAGAAAGTCTAATGGAAACCAAAAGGAAAAAAGAAAAAGAAATTCAAATTGTAGGAGGTGGGATAACATCTCATCAACTCAAGGAAAGACAGAGATCTTAGGGAGAAATATCTTCACCCCAACTAATTTTAACTATCCTTAGTCAAGAAACCTATAGGCCTGATGTATTGAGCCTAGCAGAATATCATATGATATTTTTAGGATTTGTAATGGAAGATAAAGAAAGGATCCAATGTCAAGAAACCTGAAGGCCTCGTGTATTGAGCCTGGCAGAATATTATATGATATTACAGATATAATTTAAGATTATAATACAGATATAATTTAAGATTGTAAGTATATGAATTTTTCTATTATTTGATTTTAATGAGTTTAGATCTATTTTAACCTAGGATCTATTTAGTAATACGAATTATTAAATTTCTAGAGGTGAAAACATTTAACCTTTCTGTAAGTTTTGCATTCTAAAAGAGGTTTTCATCTAGAGAGATTTGATCCCTGTAGGTATTTGATAGATCCAAGATTAAAATGGATCTACACTAGTTTTATAAATATGAGATTCATCATCTTGAAATATGAGAGGTTTTAGTTAATCAGTGTCTGGAACTTTTGCCTACTTTTCACACGTTTGTAGATTAACTAAATTAACTGAATAAGATATATGGAGTTCAATTAATTATTCGTAAACATGTATAACAAAAACTGTATGAAGTAGATGAAATAGTATTCTCTTATTTATTTAACTTGAATGAATACAATTAAAATCAATCCTTTAATATTTTCAACTTCAACTGAATATGACAGATCCAACTCTCTGATACAAGACCCAACTTGTATTTCTCATATCCAACTAAGAAATGAGGAATCCAATCATCATAACAAGACTCATCTTGTTGATCTCGTATCCAACTGAGATGTGAGGAATCCAATCCTCATGACAAGACTCAGCTTGTAAATAGGCACCAAACTGATGGAATGAACTTCCATTCAATCCATTATATATATATATATATATATATATATATATATATATATATATATATCCACCAAGACACCCTCTTCTCTTCATATTCCTTTACTTATATATTCCTCCAAAGGGTGTCACTTTGAAACATTGTGTCGTTTTGGATTGAAACATTGCACCCCTTCATTTAATTAACACAAATGGTAACTTTTATTAATCGATTTTTGTACACCAGTTTAGACAACGATTTTCATATGAATATTTTGGAGATATGGAAACAAATTTTAAAATTATACAACATGAATGTTTTGCAAAACATTCCCAATTAGCCGACACGCAAGAAATTTCCCCAACAAGTGTGCAATGTGGCCAGTATAGACAATTCTTTGAAGGAGACTTGTCCATATTTTCCTTTCATCATTGGATGCCAGATCAACTTTCTTACATATTACCTTTTCATGAATGTCTAAATCTACCTCCACATAACTCCTTTGTTGGTGATTATTTAAACTCAAATTGTAAACATTTTACTTAATGGTTATATTAAAATTGGTTCCCTCTCAGCTGCTAGTCACTAAATATTTCATTTGGTCTCACCCCTTTTGTATTTGCTTCCTCGTTCGACCAACAAACATATTTTTGGTCGACTCAACTAGGAGAAATTTCAACTTGAGTATTTCAATTCTAGTCCACCCATCGTGCTTCAACTTCAACCTGACTTGTATTTAAGTTTTCTTTGACTTCAACCTTTAAGTTACTTGTTTCTTTGACTGAATCAACTTGGAAGAAAACTGACTTGAGAAATTCGACTTTAGTCGTCTCGAATTTGACTCAATTTTCATTCAAATTTGAACTTCAGTTGGTCGAATAGTCTTTGACTCGTCTTGAAACTGATTGACTTGTCTTCTCCAATTTCTGTTAATCTACAGGTTTGTAGTTGGTCAACTTGTCTTCAACTCTTCTTGGAGTCGATCGACTTCGAGATAGTCAACCTTATTGTTGTTTCAATCAACTCGACTTGTGACTTGATAGTGTTAATTATTCCTCACCAAACATCCACCATTGACATTCTGTATCATCTCTTGACTCTTCTTCAATTGATATTTTTTTAATCACTTTGAATGAACCATGTCTTATTAACTTATTTATTTGTGATTTGTATGGATCCATATTGGATTATCCATTTACCCTTTTTATCTGGACAATTTCTTCTTTTGTGCATGGATGTTAATGGCACAATCTCAACCTTATAAAATAAAGGATGTGTATCAAGATCATACAATATATTAGTCAATATTATCTTTCTATTGATATTCAAGTGAGCCTCATAGAATTATGTCCAATATTGCTTGACATTCGAGTCACCTTGATAACATTATTTCCAATATTGAAAATGATTGACATTCAATTCACCTTCATAACATTATGTCCAACCTTCATAAAATTATATCCAATATTGACAATTCTTGACATTCAATTCACCTTCATAACAATATGTTCAATATTGACAATGATTCTCAAACCAATCAATCAATGATACTTCACATATTTATCAAGGTTGACATCAATGAGAACCAAATTACCAACAAAGACTTCAAGACCTTGATAGAAGGTTTTCATAGCTCGCATTGGAAAAACAAATATGAATCTTCGAACAATGATTGTCGTTGTAGGATATGTCGTGTGCTCTAGTATGCTTGGAGTTATAAAAAAATATGAAATCACTAAGTTCATTTACCCGATATTGATGACTTCCTCACAATACTCAATGAATGTAATTCATTTTTTCGCAAATTGGGTATGTTGCATGACGATCCATTTGTTTGGGAAACTACTCATAAAAGAATTCCTTATACCTATACTTGTATATGCGGTGTCATTGGCCTTCCAACATTACTCGGTTCCTTGGTTATATTGGTGGTAAGACACAGATTGTTTTGGAGATTGGACATCAAAGTAGCTGAGATTCTCTAGAAATGGCTTCAAAAATTCTAGATCTAAAAAATATTCCACAAAATATCAAATAGGAATTTCTAGATTTTCATGTATGATGATGTATTCATAGGTCACAGCTACAGATTGGACACAATGACAGGTTATAGGCTAATGTGACAGAGGCAAAAAAGTGTCATAGTTTCAGAAAAGTGAAAACCATAACTTTATGAAGGTGTATGCAGGTTGCAATATAGACAGGTTACGTACATATACAGGCTGAAATATAGACATGTCGCATACTGAGCTGCAGCATATACAGGTCTCATACATGTTATATTTTGTTGGTACAAGCTGAATTCAAGTACAGGTTGATTACAAGCTATTGCTACAGGTTGGTTATAGGCTTTTGGCACAAATTGGTATAGTTTTACAGTGTTATCTCTCATAGTGACAGAGTGGCAATGCTTTCATCATCTTGACACTTATATTTCAGGCTGTTTGGATGGGGCAAGGATAGGTGCTTGTAGCCACCTTCTGGTTGTAGCAAGAGAACATAGGTAGTTGTAGCCAGAGAATTGGGGAGTTGTTGCTTCCTTCAGGTTGTAGCCTCTTTCCAGTTGCAACTGGAGAAAAAAGGATGTTGGTGCTTCCAATATACATAATTCTTAAAGACATATAAGAAAAAGCATTCCATGATGTTTTGTCACATTGGGTTTCCAGGTAAAAAATTCAGTGTATTGTATATGTGTATTATTACTCATTTTCACTACTACATATTGAAAAATTTGTGACGAAAGTAACCTTTCGTCGCAAAATTGAAGATAAAGAGTTGAATTTTTTATTTTTTTTATAAATCCATCCCGTGTTCATCACTCTTTCAACGAAACCAACTGTACGTCTCAAGAACAATGAACGTGAAGATAGTGGACTCTCGTCTCTCTTGCGACGACATTTGGTTATCGCCGCAAGAGCAACGATTCAATGATGATCGTTACACTATTTGACAAAGTCAACAATGATCGTTACACTGTTTGAAAAAGTCAACATTGACTTGGTCAATGTTTTTCGCTTTTGCAACGAAAAATTCTATAATTATTTTACAATTTAGAGCTGTTGTGACAATATTGTTATAAAAATGACGGTTCAAAAAGGGTATCTTTGTGCGGAAGAATGTCACAAAATATTAGAGGTGGGAAAAAAAGTAAAGTAGGTGAAAAGGGTGATGGTAGATGTTATTTCCCTTGCAAAAAATGTTGCACTACACGTCCCATAATAATTTTTATAGAAACAACTACAAAACATTGTAGGAAATATGGGCACATTGATGGGGGATCGAATGAATATCCTCCCGTGGTAATTAGATATATATCCATTATCTATTTTATATAAAATTACATATATGTATATATATATATATATATATATATATATATATATATATATATATATATATATTGTTTGAATATTTGTTATACACACTAGACTTGCATGATTTTTTGTAATTATAAAGTTAGAGTTTCCCTCTAACGTTCTTCAGAATATTGCACCAAGTAATACTAGTAGAAATGATGTACAAGCTGAGGAACATGATCAAGAAAATGAGGATCTCATGGAAGAAGATGATGGGACAAATCAAATGATCCAAGATTTTTTTTCTCATCCGGATGAGGATGGGGACAATGATGGTATTTATGATGAACCTCTATGAGAAAAGTAAAATAAACCACTTTATGAAGGCTTAAGAGAAAATATTACTTCTTCTACATTGTTGCTAGTGAACTTAAAGGTTACGAATAATTTTTTGAACACTTGTATGACACATATCCTAAGGTATATAATATTTTTCATCTCATATACATAAATGTTGACTTTTTCTATTTGTTTTTAATGTTAATTAATGTGTAAAATAAGAATGCGATTTTTACCCCCGGGATGGGGTGTTAGTAAAGTACAGGTGTGGAAGTGGATGGGATGGTGCCTTCCATAACATTTCCATCCATGTGACTACTTCATGAACGCCCCATCCTCCCACACCATGAAGTTATGCAACCCTCACTCCAACCAACATGCCATTAAAAATTTGAGTGCGCTCCTCTCTGTCTCCTCGTTCGATCAATGGAGCCTCCTTTATTGTGGTCACCTCTATGCATGTGCATCCTCCCTCTCCATCATTATTCATACCATGGAACTCCTCTATTGGTCCATCACTTCTTTCTCTTCTCAGTAAATCCACCACTCGGTCTGCACTCCTCCCTTGTTATTACCTACTGCGTTATCCAGTTCTCTATGCATGCTTACATTCTTCTTGCTTCGATCAAGCCTCGACTGCGAGGGAAATTCAAGCGAGGCTCAGCCTGGAACCAAAAGAATCCACCCATGGCCATTCGGCCTCAGCCTGCCTCCACACCTTCGCATAACTCTCTTCCTTCTTCCCCCTACTCCTCTGGTCAGTCCTCTTAGAGCCAAAGCGGCCTCACGCCTTTATCCTCGCCATGGGTTTACTGATTCGAGTGGTTCGACCTCCTGGGGAATTCACTAGGATTCATCCCTAATCCATTTCTGAACCTAGCCTCTTCCTTGCAACCTACCTTGGTCATCCCACCAAATTCACCTGAGAATTTAGCTACTGCGCCACCACCAGTGCACTCACCACTGATCCAGTCTCTTTAGGAGGACACCTCCTTCTACTGGGAGAAACCACTGGACTATAGATTTTAACCTTGTACAATATTTACTGCAAACATAATTTTAGTAAAAGAACAGAAAAGATACAATGGAAAATACAAACATTACACAAAGATTTTCCACTGGAAATCCAAACCAGGAAAACTAGAATATTCTATATGCATTCATAGTGATACATTTTTTACAATAGAATATACATATAGGAGCCAACTTCATCCAAAACCCTAACCCAATGAATTGGATTAGTCAACAAGCCTAATTCCTTAACCAAAAATAGAAAACCATCGGCAAAAAACAATGTGCCAAAAACCGCCCAACAACGGACATGAAAATCAAGGAAACATGAAAAACGAGGAAAAAATGAAACACGTTTCCCGAGGAAAAAAATTCTCAGGGGCGTTGCCCTCAAACCCCCTAGTGCAATGCAGACACTACTACTTGTGCAAGGAATATAACACATACCCAACATTCTCTTAGTTGTTGTTTTATTTGCATACAAGGGGTTACAGGGTTACATAGTCAACAATTCAGGGCAACAATGCCCATGGATCCTCTACACCAAGAGAACTTCTTAGTGCTCACAGATTTTGTTAATGAATCTACAACATTCTTCAGAGTTTCCACCTTCATCAGCAATACTTTATTTTCTTCAACCATGTCTCTCACAAAGTGATAATGAATATTAATATGCTTTGTCTTTGAATGATAAGTTGGGTTCTTCACCATAAAAATTGCACTCTGACTATCACAATCTATCCTTACAGCTTGTTCTACCAACCCAATACCTGAACATAATATTTGTAACCATATTGCTTCCTTACTTGCATGAGTGGATGCCATGTATTTAGATTTTGTAGTTGAAAGTGTCACTACAACCTGTCTTTTTCTCATCCAACTTATTTCTCCTCAAAACAGGTTAAACACATACCCACTTATAGACCTCCTACGATCTAGATCTCCAGCCCAGTCTCCATCCACAAATCCATGTATATCCACCACTCTGTCCAATCCAATCTTCCTTGGTAGCACAATCCATAGCTAGCAGTGCCACGCAAATACCTAAAAACCCTTTTTACTGTTGTCCAATGCTCCTTCCCTGGTTTTGACATATACCTGCTCAAAACTCCTACTGCATGTGCAATTTTCGGTCTAGTCCAAACCATTTCATACATCAAACTGCCAATTTCACTCGCATATGGAACATGAGACATGTCCTCCTCCTCTTCATGTGTCTTGGGGCACTGATCTGCATATGAATTTACACCAATAGGAATAGGAACCTTGATTGGTTTACATTCCTATATATTAAACCTATGCAATATTGTCTCAACATATTTTCTATGATTTAACCAGAGTTTCCTCTTTTTCCGATCTCTTTTAATTTCCATGCCCAAAATCAAATGTGAAGCACCAAGATCCTTCATGTCAAATTTAGAGGACNTGTGTCTTGGGGCACTGATCTGCATATGAATTTACACCAATAGGAATAGGAACCTTGATTGGTTTACATTCCTATATATTAAACCTATGCAATATTGTCTCAACATATTTTCTATGATTTAACCAGAGTTTCCTCTTTTTCCAATCTCTTTTAATTTCCATGCCCAAAATCAAATGTGAAGCACCAAGATCCTTCATGTCAAATTTAGAGGACAACTGAGTTTTCACATCCTGGATAATCTCCTTGTTGTTTCCTATCAGCAACATGTCGTCCACATATAAGACCAAATAAATCAAATGATCACCAATCAATTTAAAATACACACAGTGATCATCTTTGCTTCTTGTGAAGCCAAGTCCCAACATATACATATCAAATTTTTTATACAACATCCTTGGTTATTTTTTTAAACCATACAAGGATTTTTTCATCTTGCATACCAGCTCCTTCTTTCCCTTCACAGTGTAACCTTATGGTTGCTTCATATAGATTTCTTCTTCCAGATCCCCATGTAGGAATGTTGATTTCACATCCATTTTTTCTACTTTAAAATCAAATGCAGCAGCAACAGATAACATAAATCTTATAGAGGTTAACTTAGCAACAGGAGAAAAAATATCACCAAAATCAATTCCCTCAACCTGGGAATAACCCTTTGCTAATAAACAATCTTTGTATTTCTCCACTTTTCCTTCTGCATTCATCTTCTTTTTAAATACCCATTTGCTTCCAATGGGATTTCTTCCAGTCGGAAACTCCACTAGATCCCAAGCCTCATTCTTATCCAAGGATTCCATTTCTTCGTCCATGGCCTTTTTCCAGAGATTTCCATCCTATGAATCCACTGCCTCCCTAACAGTTCTAGGATCATCATCAGTAACAGAAAAAATAAATAAATAAAATAAAATTGAACGAAAATCAGACGGAGTATACCTTTTCAGTAGACTTATTTCATGAACTGATATCCTCAATACTGGAGTATGAGGATCTTCTTCTTCTTATTCATGTTCTTCTATAGAGTTTGATTCATCATCCTTTAAATCAAACTCTATTTTCTCTGGTTCTTCCTTACTTGGTAGGACTTCTTGTTTAACAACATCCTTCATTTCTCTAAATACCACATCTCGGTTATACACTACCTCCTTAGTTTCTAAGTTCCAAAGATTATAACCTTGAGACCATCTTTATATCCAATAAAGATACACTTTTCAGCCTTCTTATCTAGCTTACTCATGTTTTCCTTTGGAACATGAACATATGCATCACAGCCAAATACCTTGAGATGTTTGAGAGAAGGTTTCTTTCCAGTCCATACCTCTTGTGCAGTCTTGTCATCGAACATTGATGAGGGTGATCTGTTGACCAGGTAACATGCAGTACCCACTTTCTATGCCCAGAATTATTTCCCTAACCTGACACCACTGAGAATGCACCTTGTTTTTCCATCAACGTCTTGTTCATCCTTTCTGCAACTCCATTCTGTTGAGATTTATATGGAGTATTCTTTTTCCTTGCTATACTACACTTATTATAGAATTCTTCAAATTCATTCCCACGGAACTCTTCGCCATTATCTGTCCTCAACACCTTAATTATTTCTCTATTTGTTTCTCAACAAGAGCCTTAAACTCTTTTAAACCTGTCAAAGACTTCAGATTTATTCCTGAGGAAATATATCCAAGTATTCCTCGAGAAATCATCTATAAATGAGACATAGTACATAGATTTCCCATTGATGGTACCGACACAAGTCCAAAACTATCATTGTGAACTAGCTGTAAAATTCCTTCTACCCTCGTTGCACCAGAGGGGAATCTTACCCAATTATGATTCCCATATACACAATGTTCACAGAAATCAAAATCCAGAGAGCATTTAGACATACCTTCAACCATACCTTTACCGTGTAGTAGTCGAAGACCCTTCTCCCTGAGATTCACGAGTCTTTGATGCCATGGCATAAAATTTTCTCCAGAGATTGTATGAGTTATTTCTTATTCAACTCCAATATCAAGAACAATGGAACTATTATACCCATCACTAATAGTGCTTCCTTGCAGTTTATACAGAGTTCCAAACCGAACTCCCTTCAACAACTCCATTGCTCCTCGAACCATCCTGCAACTTTCCTTTTCAAATATTATTTTTACCCCTGCATCGTCCATTTTGCTTATAGAAATCAATTTTCTAGCCAAACGTGGGATGTGTAGAACACCAGGAAGTGTTGTAATCTTGCCATCTACGAGCCTCAACTTGACTTTTCCTTGACCTATGATTCTAGTCGTTGAGGCTTCACCTAGGAAAACATTAACTCCATCATACCTTTCATATCCATAGAACCACTCCCTATGGGGGGTCATATGAAAGGATGCACGTGAGTCAACCAGCCATGCCTCATGATCTGCATGTGTGCTTGAAGAATCCAAGTACACATCCCCTCCTTCTTCCTTGGAGTTATTTTCTTCTGTAGAAGGAGATTCTTCAGATCCCTTCTTTTTCTCAACTTTGGATCTACATTTCTTCTTATAGTTCCCTTATTTTCCACATCACCAACATACCTTTACAAAATTTTTGGGAGATTTAGATCTACCCTTAGACTTAGATCTCCCACTTGATAACTTAGATCGATTTCTTTCCTAGGAGTGTCCTCTTGCAAATAATGTGTTTGTGCTATGTCCTTCCATGTTCTTCTCTCTCATCTCCTCTGACAATTACGATGAGACCACTTCATCAAACTTCAAGGCAGTTTCATTACTACCTATGGCCACAACCAGGCTATCCCATGAGTCTGGTAAAGAACACAGTAAACTGATGCACTTATCTTCATCTGAAATTTTAATCTCAACCTATACTAACTAAATTACCATAGTATTAAAGGCGTTCAAATGCTCTGCCACTAAGTCTCCATCTCTCATCCTTATATTATACATATTCTTTCTCAATAATATTTTATTTACTAGAGACTTAGACTAATACAACTTCCCCAATTTATCCCAGTAATACTGAGACTTAGACTGACACATTCAGTAATACTAAATCTGAGAGTAACAGTCAGATTTTTCTCTTCGCCTTTCGATCCAACTTTTTCCAGTGATTTGTTGAGGTTCCTATAGGTGCAGTACTTGGATACACTGTGATCCACTGATCTTTGTCCACCATCAGATCTTCCATCTTGAGCTTCCATAGCTCAAAAAGTTTCCCATTAAACTTCTTGATCTCCATTTTCGAATTGCTCGTCATTTATTTTCACCTGAAAAATCAATACCACAGATCTCACACTGTAAAAAAGCTTATCACAGTGCCGAGCCAAACCCTTGACCAGAAAGGTGTCCCCCTGAAGCCAACCTCGCTCTGATACGAAATGTAGATTTTAACCTTGTACAATATTTAATACAAATAGATTTTCAGTAAAAGAACAGAAAATATACAATGGAAAATACAAACACTACACAGATATTTTTCCCCTGGAAACCCAAACCGGGAAAACCAACATATTCTATATTCATTCATAATGATACATTGTTTACAATACAATATAAATATAGGAGCCAACGGCTTCCAAAACCCTAACCTAATGACTTGGATTAGTCAACAACCCTAATTCCTTAACTGGAAATAGAAAACCGTCAGCAAAAAACCATGTGTTGAAAACTTCCCAACAATGGACACAAAAATCAAGGCAACACGAAAAAGAAGGAAAAAATGTTACACGTTTCTTGAGGAAAAAAATTCTCAGGGGAACTGCCCATGAACCCCTGCGTGGGGGTATTTCGCACTGCTGCACCCCCCTGAAACACCCATGCGCACTCGACACAAGGAAGAAACTACTACTCTTGCAAAGAATATAACACATACCCAACACGGACCAGCCCCACTCCTATTTGGACAGTGCAAAGTTTCAAGATGGCCTTGCAATTATGCAAGACTTGGTGTTCAAGGTCCGCAAGGAGGTGGATGACTTACTGTTCTGTCTAGAAATTATGGAAAATAAGGGGACACAAATTCTACAATTTCTCTCCTCTCTGCAAGGAACTCAACACTCCACAAAATAGGCACCCAATGCACTAGCAGCCTCAGCGACAGTCTTGGTTCCAACTCTCCAAATGTCAGCAGTGGAAAACACGAAAACGGTCTCGGATTCGGCTCTCCAGATGCCAATAATGGATAATGTGGCATGCAACACGTTGACTGCATGAGCCACGTCCTCTACACAGGTGTCAAAATGCATGACATGTTTTTAGTTTTATTTATGTTTGGACAATTGTACTTTTGAACAATTCTCTTTTTGTCTATCATAAGTTGGTCCTAGATGTTCTAGAAGTTTGGACGAATTGGTTTCCCCACTGATCTGGATTTTAAGAGCAGAATGAAATGAATATAGATTATTAACAGTTTCTTAACACAAAATAACAGATATACAGTAAAATTGGTTTTCTATTCAATAAGAAAATAAGCTCAAACTGTAAAATGCAACGGAAACAAGCTTGTTGGAATGGTGGGGGCTTATCTCTGAGAAGAGATGTGACGGTTGCGCTCATTCTCAAGAATAATATTACAATGAGGCTCTGAAGGCCTTTTTACAATAAAGAGGAAAGCCAAAAACACTAGACATCCAAAAACCTAACCCTAGGAGATGAAGCACAAAAAGTCATGTGGGCCCCGTCTGGGTAAGTTAGTACATCAACTTCTCGAGGTCGTAACTTTTGCATACGATTTTACTTTTTGGGAGTATGATAGCCCATTGGAAATGTATCATCGAGGAGATTCATTTTGGGGGCTCAATCATGACTTCACCTATCATTGAGAAGCTCGATCCCTAAAAACCTTCATTTAGGCCCTCAAAATGGCCCTGAAAGTTAAAAATGCTAAAAATAGTAAATTGCCAAAATTGCCAAAAAACTGTTTTGAGCTAGTTGGAAAAGGTGGGTGGCCACCAATATCCACCTGGATCAATCCTCCCTTCTTAGGAAGCAATGGTGTCCATTGTGTTAAGTTCCCCCATCAGATGAGGAAATTTCTGCTGAATTTGGCCCTGGGTGAGCCACTTTCCTTGGTGCAGGAGTTGCCCTGCTTTGACGACTCGATAAAGATGGATCCTTTGCTGTCAAGTGCCCTTGATATGTGTGTCCACAATATGATCACTAGATTCTTGTTTTATGCAGTCGGGGTTGAGCTCTATTGGTGTCATTTGTTCTGCTACGTCTGAGGTGTCCAATAATGGTGGGAAATAAGGGCAAAGAAGATCCACGTTGAACACTGGGTGTAGGCCAAGGAAAGGAGGAATGTTGAGCTCAAAATAATTATCCCCCATGGCCTTGGTGATGTTTTACGGCCCATAACAGAGTGGGTGAAGCTTCCGATGGGGTCCTTTAATGTGTTCTTTCTGCAAGTGCAACCAAACTTTGTCGCCCACCTAGAACTTATGTGGCACCAGATGTTGATCATGGCGCTGCGTGTACTGATCAATGGAATTATGTAGGATATCCTGACCCTGTTGGCAGATGTGTTGGATCCACTCGATGAACCGGGTGGCTTTGTCAACTTCAGTTGGAGCAGGAGATGAATCGGTCGAGGTGACAGCAAGGGGAAGTGCAACATCTATGGGACCCAATGGTTGGAATCCCAACCCCACCTGAAAGGGGTTGTGGTCGGTTGAGCTATGTAGGGCTCAGTTGTAGAAATGTTGGACATAGGGAAGGCTCTCATCCCATGTTTGAGGGTACTTTGAATTATACATGCGAAGGATATGCACAATCATTCAATTTACGACCTCGATTTGGCCATCTGTCAAGGGGTGGAAGGCCGTGGATTTGGTGAGCTTGGTGTCCAGCAGTGACCAGAGGCTCAACCAGAATGTGCTGATAAATCAACTATCCTAATATGAGACAATGGTTTGTGGGATTCCAAAATGTACCCAGAATTGTTTAAAGAAGATCTTGGCAATGGCCTCTGTTGTGATGTTCTTCTTGTAGGCAACCAAAATCATCATCTTAGAAAAGCGATCAACAACCACAAAAACACAGTTATTTCCCCGCTTGTTGGATGGGAGGCCCAACATGTAGTCCATTGAGATGGATTTCCATGGCCTTTTAGGAGTAGGAAGAGGGGTGTACAGGCCATGTTTCTCAGTGGTCAGTTTGGCAATAGCGTAGGCAGTGCAAGACCTGATATACTTGTTGACCTCCTGTCAAAGTTTTAGCTAGTATAAATTTTATGTAGCATCGTCGTTGTCTTTTCGATGCCAAAGTGTCCTACCACCCGACTGTAGTGGGATTCCAAGATCAACTTCACTCGCTCACTTGATGGAACATAGATATGGCCCAGATGACACAACAACCCATCCTGAAGATGGGAATTATCGACAACTGTGTTTGCACCCAACATTTGGTAAGTGGTGGTGAAGTCTGGGTCTGTCTCATAGAGTTCGGGCCATCCATAGGTCTCATGGCTGCAGGATTCTAGCACCGTGGTGAGTGCTGTGACTGGCGATCTGCTGAGGCAATCAACAACGCAATTGGTGCTTCCTGTTTTATACTTGATGTTGAGGTGGAATTGCTGCAAGTATGTGGACCAATTTTGATGGCGATCATTCTGCAATTTTCCTTGTGTCTGCATGAACTACAGTGGATTATGATTAGTGTGGATGACTATCTCCTTCCCAAGAATGTAATGTCTCCACTGGCGACAGACTTGCACAATGGAGTACATTTCTTTGTCGTAAGTAGGGTACTTACGGACAGCATCTAATAGTGTCTCACTATGATAGACCACGGGGTGGTCATGATGAGTGAGAACGGCGCCCACCGCATAGTCTGAAGCATCTGTCTTGATTTCAAAGTGCTATTGTAGGGCTGGTAGTGAAATTACTGGGGATGAGCACAAGTGTTGCTTCAAATCATCGAATGCTTGTTGTTGGGACCAGCCCCATGCAAATTTCGCCTTACCACCACCCCTGGTTATTTGGCTGAGGGCCCATGCAATATGGGAGAATCCCAACATGAACCTGCGGTAGAAATTGGAAAGGCCCAAGAAGCTCCGAAGCTCAGTGAGTGTGGTTGGGACTAGCCAGTCACAGATGACTTGGATCTTGGTTGGATCCACATGTACGCCATGTTGATCAATGATGTAGCCCAGGTAATTGACCCTGTCCATGCCGAATGAGAATTTTTCCAAGTTGGCATATAGCTTGTGTTGTCAGAGGGTGTGCAGAACCTGTTGAATATGTTGCAAGTGTTCGGCCCAAGTCTTGTTGTAAATGAGAATGTCATCCAGAGACACCACTACAAAAGTATTGGTTAATGGTCGCAGGATATCATCCATCATCCTCATGAAAGTGGTTGGAGCATTTGTCAAACCAAAGGGCATGACCAACCATTCAAAAAGGCCTTCCTTTGACTTGAAGGAAGTTTTCCATACATCTGTCTATTCTATCAAGACATTATGGTAGCCAGACTTCAGATCAATCTTACTGAAGTATTTGGCCCCTGTGATTTTATCAAGGAGGTCATCGATTCGGGAATCGGGTACCAGTTTCTAACTGTGATTTTATTCAGAGCCTGGTAATCAATGTAGAGTCGTCAGGTTCCATCTTTCTTCTTTACCAGCATGATTGGGCTCCCGCGAGGTGATGAGCTAGGACATACGTGCCCCTCGTGGAGCAGTTCTTGGATCTGTCGCTTGATCTCCTCATTCTCTAACAGAGAGTGGTGATAGACTGGCCCATTGGGTAGTGGTGCATCGAGGTTCAGATCGATGGGGCGCTTGACCTGGAAATGCAGAGGTACCCCGGTGGGTGAGGAGAAGATATCTGAGTATTCTTCCACGACCTTATCTAATTACTTCTACTGTGTGGAGAGGTCGACCGTAGATACCCTGTATGTGGTTGTGATCTTTTGCTTATTCTAAGAGAGAATCACGAAGAAGACAAACTTCCCCATCTGAGAGATGACCTTCCTGCATTGCTTAGCAGAGATCAAGGAAATAGCACTAGGTGGTACTACCTCGGGTATCCTGTTCAAAGTAATAATAACACTACGAGGCCTAGACTCATATACAACATGATGTTTTCATAAATAAGGTTGGACCAAAAGAACATCACAAACTTCCATAGGATCATCATCACACAATACCTCATCTTTGAAGGGCTTGATCTCGTACGACAGTCGTCATTGTTGGCTGACGTGGAGATCGCTTCCTTGGTGGAGCCATCCAATGGTGTAGGGTTGTGGGTGTGGCACTGTCAGTAGGGCCAGCCCCTTGACGACCTCTGCTGAGATGAGGTTCTTCTGGCTACCGCTATCAATGATGAAGTGTAGCGAGGTGCCTTTAACCCACATCCATGAATGGAAGAGGCATTCTCCTTCTTCCGGCTCGTCTGGTTTACCAGGCTGGAGCTTGGTGGTAGCAACGGTGGCACTGGGTTCCGCGTCAATGATCTGTCTTTCTCTTTCTAGTTCTAGCTCAAAGTAAGAACCCACATCTGATTCATAGGCTTTCACTTCGGCCACCAGCGACTTCTTTGAGCGGCAGTCAGTAGTGTTATGCCAAGGGCTCTTATGGAAGTCGCACCACTTCCCGGTATCTTTCATTGTCTTTCTGGTGTCCTTCTTTGCTTGTGGTTTGGATTAGTTGTCTTGATATTGTCCATATTTGCTCTTTCCTTTGTTCTATGGGTTGGGGCCGCCCTTTCCTGGCTTTTGTTGTGAGTGGTTCCCAATCCCAAATTGTCGCATCTTTTGTTTGAGATTCTGCTCAATTTTGACGGCATATCGGTAGGTCACGCCCAAGGATGAGATGTCCAAAAAATACATTTCAGTTTGGATGTATCTATGCAGAGTGTTGCGATACTTGAGCACCAGATGTCTCTCTGAATCTTTAATACCTAGCTTGGTGTGCAAGGTATGGAAGATATTTGTGAAATCTGGCACTGCTTGGTCTCTTTCTTGCCGCAGTGTGGTCCATTTGGTATACAAGTCATCATAACTTCTGACAGGGTAGTATTGTTCCTTAATAGCATCCCTGAAGGATTCCCAGGTGGTCATGATTGTAAATAATGAGGGTTCCTTTGTGTTAGTGATAAAAAACAATTTGAAAATTATTTCCAAATCACATGATAAGAGGAACATTAGGTAGAAGATTTATTTTTAGGTTTGAAAGTCATGAAATCTTTGAGAAAGGATTATAATCATATCAATTCAATAAACTGAGGATTTCACCTCATAAAATAGACCAAAAGTAAATTTTAGCTTT
>JASDQU010100151.1:396153-433213 GCA_032191745.1 Picea mariana | reverse complement strand
GATAAAAAACAATTTGAAAATTATTTCCAAATCACATGATAAGAGGAACATTAGGTAGAAGATTTATTTTTAGGTTTGAAAGTCATGAAATCTTTGAGAAAGGATTATAATCATATCAATTCAATAAACTGAGGATTTCACCTCATAAAATAGACCAAAAGTAAATTTTAGCTTTCGGCGGCTAAATGGTAATTTTACAGTGTTTTGAGTTGTTGAAATTCAGGGCTTTCGGTAGCCAAATCATATTTTCAAGGGAAAATGAGCCATCGAAAGTGCAGAAGAGTCCATTTTTATTGTGTTGAGTCATCATTTTCAAATGATGATTCTGAGCGACTGGAGAATCATTTTGAGAAATGGGTGGAGGATTTTGTTACTAACACCTCAAAGAACAATAACCTCTCTCAATTTTCCTACAAGTGACACATATTAGGAGAATCGAATTCATCTCTAAGCCCTAATTTTGGGATCTTAGAATTTCCCTGTTTGACACATGTTTTTGAAATGAATATCCCAATAAAATGAAAATGAATATCCAATAACTGAGAGAGGTTTTTCCTCAAAACAAACCAATATTCAAAAACCTCTCTCATATTTCCAAAATATATTTTTATTTGAGAGATATAGGTGAATATTTTAGAGGAATATTTCCATAATTTTTGGCAGCTTATCAGGGTTCACAAAGGTACTATTAGTTGTCAAATCCCTGGACTTTCGGCAGCTTATCCTACTCTATTTCGGGAACGTAAGTTGATGAAAGTGAAGGGACTCAAAGATCGAGCTTATTTTTTCACCGATCTATGTTTTTTCGTTCCAAATGGCACAAAGAGGGTTTCTATTCCAAGATAATAATTAAAGGCATCCAGATCACCTTTGTGTTCTAGTTTTTGAGGCATTAGGGAGGAGAAAAAAAACAAGTATGTTGCCTATTTTTGGCTAAAACTGTATTTTTGACCAAGTGGCATTTTGACTTGATACATCATCTTATGAAGACCTGTTGGAGCTGTCGAAGTTTGCAGAAGATGACTTGATAAGGATTTTACCCTCGTTTTAGGATTAGATCCTATATATCATATTATTTGATTTTGCTCTATTAAAGGGATGTAAGATCCAATTTTATAGGATCTTGAACTAATTTGTAAAGGCTATAAAGCCTGTGATTCTATAGATGATAAATGGGGACAGTATGAGGACTGTGGTTCTTTTCTTGAAGGCTTGTATTTTTCTTCCTTTAGATATGTTCATTAATATATCTTGACATCGAGCTTCTTTCACTATGTTTACTTAGTTTTTCATCTCTTTTTCTTTATAAGTTTATGTATACTTAATGACAGAAGACTATCATCCCATCTCTTCGTTGGTATCTTAGACTTTATACTTTTCTTATGATGTTTTTTTTAATTCCAAATAGTTGTTATCCTATTGGTGCATTCATAAGCTAAAGCTGCAAGTATTTACCTATTAGATCTAACCAGATATTATATGCAATCTTATATATGTTTTTTCTAGTGTAATGAGTATTTTACCTGTCACTACTGGCCATTCACATATACTATTGTATAGGTATTTCTGTTGGTATAATAGGTCTTCTCCATGTTTCCACACATTGATTTAAACCTTCTAAGTTGCATAGTTGAAAGCCTTGGTCTTTCAAGTGACTGATGTATTTCTAAATGGAGCTGAGTTTATAATGTCATTTGATATAATCCTCTTTTCCTCCACATTATTGATCTTTTAAAGTTACCAATCTTACACCCTTCTACATTCAGGGAGTTATTTCTTGCAGTGATAACAAAATGGCATCGTTGTTGGGGAACGCAAGTGAAGTGAGTTTCCTGAGGAGAACGGCATAGATTTGTTTCTTGATGGAAAACAAGAGACAGACATAAGATTCGACTGTAATTATTTCCCTGGCGACTCCACATTAAAGACTCCACTGGGGAGTATCCGGTTGATAGGAAGATAAAGTGGTTGAATTATAACCTAAGGTATCAGTTCATTAGTCTTCTACATGAGGTTTTTTTATTCTTTATTAGTTCCTTCATGCTTTTCCCTTCACATGTCAAGAGAATCATCTTTTGTTTTGTATATTCGGATCACCATCATACTTCTTTTATATATCAATTTTTAAAAGAGGAAAGCTTGCAGCCTCCTTATGTTGTTGATGCTGGTCCTATTTCTTTACCTCATCCTGTTCATAAAGATGAGCTTTTCATTCAAATCTCTCTTGAAACTGATCAGCCATATAACCTCGAGGAGGTCAAAACTGATTCAAAACCTTCTCAAATTTCAGTGACCATTGAGCCTTCCAATCAGCTTGTTACACCTCATGAGCATCCCACTTCTTTCTTATCTAAAATCAGGATGAATATGTTCAAGCCTTTAAGGATTCCATGCCACCTTAACCCTTATCCTCTTCACTGCCTTGAATATCTTCCCCAGTTTTCTAGAGAGAATCAAGTTTCAGCTGAAAGGCACTTGGAATCCTTTGAAAATTTTGTTGATCGATTCGAGATTGTTCAGGAGGATGTTTTCTAAGTCTTTGTTCAGAGATTCTTCTATTTGGTTTAAGGGTCTAAGAGTTGATTCCATTGGTTCTTGGATCGAGCTGTCAAACGCTTTTTTGAAGTATTGGGGTGAGAACAAATCTCTTGATTTGTATCTCATTGATTTCTATGATTTGAAGAGAGAGGAGGACGAAGATTTTCCTACCTTCAATCGAAGGTTCTACAAGATTTATCATAATATAGCTTTGCAGATCCAGCCTACAAAAAAAGATGCCATGATTCATTATGTTATGGCGTTATATTCAGAACTTGCCCTTCTTCTGCTAGAAAGGAAGTCTTCATCGTTAAGCAGTTTGTTTGAAAGTGCTTTAGAGGTGGAGGAGAACATCATTGTTTCCAGGAGGATTCGAGAGCAAGTTGAGTTTGAAAATCTGCATCTGCTTGAGCCAGCAGAATGTCAGTACATTTTAGGGCAAGAAAGCAGTGAGTATGAAACAAATACAGAATAGTAGCCTGAAGGTGTGTATATTTTAGATTCAGAATCAGATTCTTCAGTGTGTGTAGATTACTCCAGAGACAGGTATGAGTTTGAATTTTATGACCAGTTTGCAAATCAGGAAGAGCCTATGGTAACCAATGATTGTATAGGCAACTACATGTTTTTAGATGATCAAATTTCATATGATGTAAAATATGTTCTATCATCATATGTTGTGCATTTGTCTGAGGAGGAAGTTACAATGATTGATTATCAATCTCTGATCACAAGAAAACAAGAAGATCATCAATCTTCCAGCAGAGAAGCTACCATAGATGTGCAGTTGTTTCCCGAAGACCAGTATGTTTCTGATCTCTATTTCAAAGATTCAGTGGTAGCGTTCATCTAATCATACATTTTAGAAAACTTGAAAGTTTCAGACTTCTTTGGCTTGCACATGTTTCCTATTGAGTTTGGTTCTGTAAATGACTTTTTATCACTATTGTTACATTTCAAATATCAGCTATTGATCAGTCAGAAATATGAGAATATTTCAGTATTAAAGTTGCTTGGATAACTTCTATGGAAATCAGTGTTCACTTAACCAATTGTCGAATTGGTTAGAGTAGAGTAGGATAGGAAATAACCTCATTGCTCGAGCATTTATTTTCTCCATTTTGCAACAGATGTATCAGTTATTTTGTGTGAATAAAGGCAGTCTTGAATATTTACAGACATCATCTATACAGGTCATGAAAGATTTTCAGAAAGAGGTGAATGGTTGACTCCATGCCCAATGAAATACTGACTCCATGCCCAATGGAATACTAGGAATTAAGTTCGGTTTTTATTTTCCAGGAAAGGCATTAGATTTGTGTTTCTTGGAAACCTCACATGGAAGTATCCATCCCAATTGGATCCAGATGTTAGCGATCAAAAATGACTTGAAAATTATTTCCAAATCACATGATAAGAGGAGCATTCGGTAGAAGATTTATTTTTAGGTTTGAAAGTCATGAAATCTTTGAGAAAGGATTATAATCATATCAATTCAATAAAATGAGGATTTTGGCACATAAAATAGACCAAAAGTAAATTTTAGCTTCCGACGGCTAAATGGTAATTTTATAGTGTTGTGAGCTACTTAAAGTCAGGGCATTCGGCAGCTAAATCAGATTTTCAAGGGCAAATGAGCCGCCAAAAGTGCAAAAGAGTCTATTTTTACTATGTTGAGTCATCCTTTTCAAATAATGATTATGAGCAACTAGATAATCATTTTGAGAAATGGGTGGAGGATTTTGTTACTAACACCTCAAAGAACAATAACCTCTCTCAATTTTCCTACAGGTGTCATATATTTGGAGAATCGAATTCATCTCTAAGCCCTAATTTTCATATCTTAGAATTTCCCTGTTTGACACATGTTTTTGAAATGAATATCCCGCGCAAATGAAAATGAATATCCAATAACTGAGAGAGGATTTTCCTCAAAAAAAAACAATATTCAAAAACCTCTCTCAGTTTTCCAAAATATGTTTTTATTTGAGAGATATAGGTGAATATTTGAGAGGAATATTTCCAGAATTTTTTGGCATCTTATCAAGGTTCACAAAGGTACTGTTAGCTGTTGAATCCCTGGACTTTTGGCAGCTTATCCTACTCTGTTTCAGGCACGTAAGCTGACGAAAGCATAGGGACTGGAAAATCAAGCTTTTTTTTGCACCGATCTTCATTTTTTCATTCCAAATGGCACAAAGGGGGTTTCTATTCCAAGATAATAATTAAAGTCATCCAAATCACCTTTGTGTTCCAGTTTTTGAGGCATCGGGGAGGAGAAAAAAACCAAGTATGCTGCCTATTTTTGGCTAAAATTGTATTTTTGACCAAGTGGCATTTCGACTTGATACATCATCTTATGAAGACCTATTGGAGCTGTCGAAGTTTGCAGAAGATGACTTGATAAGGGTTTTACCCTCATTTTAGGATTAGATCCTATATATCATATTATTTGATTTTTCTCTATTAAAGGGATGTAAGATCCAATTTTATAGGATCCTGAACTAATTTGTAAAGGCTATAAAGCCTGTGATTATGTGGATGATAAATGGGGACAGTCTAAGGACTGTGGTTCTTTTCTTGAAGTCTTGTATTTTTCATCCTTTAGAGATGTCAATTAATATATCTTGACATCGAGCTTCTTTCACTATGTTTACTTAGTTTTTCATCTCTTTTTCTTTCTAAGTTTATGTATACTCAATGACAGAAGAATTTCATCCCATCTCTTCGTTGGTATATTAGACTTTATACTTTGTTTATGATGTTTGTTTTAATGCCAGATAGTTGTTATCCTATTGGTGCATTCATAGGCTAAAGCTACAAGTATTTACCTATTAGATCTGACCAGATATTATATGCAATCTTATATATGTTTCTGCTGGTGTAATGAGTATTTTACCTATCACTACTGGCCATTCACATATACTATTGTATAGGTATTTCTTTTGGTATAATAGGTCTTCTCCATGTTTCCACACATTGATTTAAACCTTCTAAGTTGCATAGTTGAAAGCCTTGGCCTTTCAAGTGACTAATGTATTTCTAAATGGATCTGAGTTTATAATGTCATTCGATATGATCCTTTTTTCCTCCACATTATTGATCTTTTAAAGTTACCAAGATTACACCCTTCTACAATCAGGGAATGATTTCTTGGAGTGATAACACTCTGTTTCCTTTTGCTCACAGAAAGTTTCCCACCTATATTTGACATGGGGAACGACTTTGAGGAGCGCAAAATCTTTTCTCTATTCGAAAAGTTATGGACAAAAAAATACTCTTCTAGTAGATTCAACCACTTGTCTACAACATCTGCGTCTATATGACCTTCAAATATAGGAATATCAAAGTCTATTTGTACCTTGAATGGGGTGGTGCCTCCTCTCGAAGAATATGCGTCGCCTGTTGGTAGCCGTCGAAGGATTTTCGTGAAACTAGCCATCATCGCGTTCCTTTGTTGCGTGAGGGCTTCCTCAATCAACAGTTTGAAAGGATCTCTTGTCCCGTCATATTTAATATCTCCTGCTATGAGAGGTCACTTAGGCATGTGAGAGCTTTCATCCTCAAGAGAAACAAGCTCGAGACCCAACTCTTTGTACTCCGACCTCATTGGGGACATGCATTAAGATGACAAGGAGCAGACCACTTTGATACCACTAATCCGGATTTTATGAGTAGAACGAAATGACTACATATTATTAAGAGGTTCTTAACAAAAAATAACAGGGATACAGTAAAACCGGTTTTCTATTCAATAAGGAAATAAGCGGAAACTGTAAAATGCAGTGGAAACAAGCTTGTCGGAATGGTGGCGGCTTATCTCTGAGAAGACATGTGACGGTTGCACTCATTTGAAGGAAGAAGATTACAATGAGGATTTGAAGGCCTTTTTACAATAAACAAGAATGCCAAAAACCCTAGACATCCAAAAACCTAACCCTAGGAAATGAAGCGCCAAAAGTCATGTGGGCCCCGTCTGGGTAAGTTAGTACATCAACTTCCTAGGGTCGTAACTTTTGCATACGATCTTCATTTTAGGTGTATGATATCCTGTTGGAAAGGTATCATCGAGGAGATTCATTTTGGGGGCTCAATCATTCCTTCAACTGTCATTGAGAATATCTATCCCGAAAAACCTTCATTTAGGCCCTCAAAATGGCCCCGAAAGTTAAAACTACTAAAAATAGTAAATTGCCAAAATTGCCAGAAAAATGTTTTGAGACAGTTGGAAAAGGTGGGTGGACACCGATATCCACTTGGATCACCCACGGGGCGATTCAGTTCTAGATGTTTAAAAATGGTGTTTGAACTTGGGGTCTGTTTTGGTTTAGAAGGAACTGGCTGAATTGGTTTCCCTCTTGGGAAATTCAGTAATTATAGTCCTCGGACAAACATGGCGCTACTATAAAAAAAAATTCTGAAAGGTTTTTTATATATATACTTACTTACAAAAAAAAAGAATGCATTTTTTACGATTAATATTATTTACATTAACTAGTTATTTGTTATGTTGTAGATTGTTAGGTGAAATTTTGTTACCATCTTCAAATATTTTACCTCGCACATATCGATATTTGCATACCATTATGAAAGACATTGGAATGTATTATCAAACTATAGATGCATGTCCTAATGATCATATTATATATTATGGAGAACATTCTTCGAAAACATAATGTCTGCAATGTCTTATCAGTAGATATCGAACTGATCAAGTAACAAAAAGGGTGCCTCGAAAGGTTTTTCGTCATATTCCCATAATTCCAACTTTGCAGTGATTGTTCAAGTGTGAAAGCATAGCATAATTTATGGATTACCATTCATGTAACAGAAGTGGACATGGTGTTTTTCAAATGCCTGCCAATGGTTATGCATTTAGGGAAATTGAGGGAGAATGCGCAGATTTCAAAGATGAACCTTGTAATGTTAAGCTTTCATTGGTAGTTGACGGTGTTAATCCATTCAGAGAGCTTAGGTTTATTTTCTCAGTGTGGCCTATTTTTTTATCAACAATAGCATTCCTCAATTGATGTCAATAAATATGGAGCACATAATGTTGACAATGATTGTTCCATGTATTTGTTTACATTAATTTTTTTAATGTAACATTTTCATTTGTTTTGTTTTTCTCATAATATCTTTTGTTTGTTTATTTACTTATATATGCATATCATGGTTATAGTAATTATTTGTAATTTCAAACAATTAGGAAAGTACCAAGTTAAATATATGAATGTATATATTGAGCCTCTTATCGACGAGCTACTAATGTTATGGGTTGGCATCACTATGTATGACATATGTAAACCAATCAGGGAGAAGAAATTTAAATTCCATGGAATACTTTTATGGACAATTCATGATGCCCAAGGACTAACACATTTTTGTGGTATGTATAAGCATTATATTTCTCTTTAATACTATATAATATTTTAAATATATCATGTTGCATGTTTAATTTTTAAATAATCTCATCGTATAATTGGCATTAATCCATTTGTTGCGGGTCTTCAAACAAAGGGTAAGTTTTCATGTCAAATTTGTGGTCCTAAGATGAAGTATTGTCATTCAAAAAGTTTAGGAAAGGTGGTGTTTTATGAGTATAGGCACCTCCTCCCTAAGAACCATAGGTATCGTACTACTAAAAAGCATTTTTTCAATGGGAAAGAAGAGACTGGTTTAAAATCATGAAGAATGACACCTCACTTATGGAGGTTGGAACATAATAGAAATCATCAAGTTACGCAATTTATTTATGTATCGTATATGTAATTTTTTGATTTTTTTTTTTTAATTATTGAATTTATTTTACCGCATTTGATAATTATTGTTGTGATTTTGTTTATGCTTCATGAAGGCCACCATCATGAAGGTATTAATAATGGGCTTCCATGAGGAATGAAATGTTATCCCACTCAATTCATGTGGTTTCCCTACTATGAGGAGCTAAAGATAGCTCATTTGTTTGATACAATGCATATCAGGAAGAATGTGACGGAACCATTATGGTGAATCATAGATGGTAGGACGGATAAAGAAAAAATTGTCAAAATTTGTACTGACATTTAGGAAGCCAATCATGCAATGTGAAGTGTGATCTGATCAAATAGAGATGGAGACTGAAATAAACTTCCATGGTTATTAACAAAGCAACAAAGCAATGATGTAAAAGAGGTCATTCAAAGGATCAAATTTCCCATTGGTTTTGCTTCAAACATAAATAATATCTTAATGAACAACGATGAATTTGGTGGGGTAAAAACACATGATTGACATACCTTCATTCAGATAATAATTTTGGTATACATATTTATATATTGGCCTTATACATCTTTTAAGTTTTTTATTTTTTTTTGTCTACTTTGGTCGACACAAATAACGATTCATTTTTTTTGTTACAGTATGTTCGACCACTATCTCTCCCAAACTACTTTGACAACAACGTCAAACACGTTATATATGAGCTTGAAAAATACATGAGGTAAGTAGTTGTGATTTATATGCAAAATGTTCTTTCAATTTGTTGTTGTAATTAATGACATGTGTTTTACTTGTAATGTAATATATTATATTATGTTATGTTGAAACATGTTATTTTCTTCTGTCATGATCTCATGTATATGGTTTTCATTGAAAGAAATCCATGAAGATGATATAAAGTATTGAAAGAGATAAATTCCTCGGCTAATGTGTGAAATGCAAAATTATATACCTCCAACATTCTTCAATGCACAAGAACACTACCTCATACACCAAGTTGAAGAGATTGAAATTTTTGGACCTGTACACACAAGGTCAATGTGGATGGTGGAGAGGCACTTGAAATAATTGAAGACTTTGGTTACACAAAGAGCACGTCCTGAGGGTTCTATGGTCGACGGATATATGGTATATCAATCCATGGTGCATATTATTCATTATCTTCCTAAATTAGCAGCACCAACTATGCATGCAGTGGATCGCATTTGGGATCTGAACTCCATCAAAAAATTTGAAGATCAGGAGCACATGTTGGGGAAAGGTAGTATGAAAAAAAATGAGAGGTAATATATTAATAATTGTGGAGATTTATATTAATACATATAAAAAAAAATTGTGTATATGATCATACTCATTAATATATTAATATTTGTTATTTAATAAATTATTAATATTTACCATGGACGTTATAACTAATATTTAATATTGGTGAATTATGATTTTTTGATTCAGTTGCTCAAGATTGGGATGCACTGCATTTATACATTGCAAACAATCTTGACTGGATGAAAATATGAATTGAAAGATATAAACAACATCACGGTGGTAGGTTATCATGGAAATGACTGTCTAAATTGGTTAGAGAAGCTCGTTGTAACGGAGATGCCAATGTTACGCAAAGGGAAATCGATTTAGCATATGGTTTGAAAGATGGAAAGGAAATCAAATTCACCCATTTTATTTAGTTATTTTATATTATATTAATGTGACTACATGTGTACTATATTTTTCAGATACTTTCCAAGTTATATAAATATGTTAATTTATTAATTGACAATGCATATTTTACATTTATGGCATATTTCAGTTGAAACACCACAAGGCTATGTGGTGCAATGGTCGTAAATTTCACATCAAACAGTTGGATGAAACCAGGAAAACTTCTAATAGTGGGATAACTGCAATGTTCCAGGTCACTAATGTTTCCTCTAGGAGTGACAGACATCCCCTAGAATATGAAAATAGATACTATGAGTATTTGAATGATATACTTGAGTGTGACTTTAATTCCTTAAAATTAGTTATGTTTGACGTCAAGTGGTATAGGTTACGAATGCATGAACGTGATGAGGAAAGAACTGTTATTCAGCATGCCAACGGATTTTCAATGATTAAAAAAATGGCGTTTGAAAGATGACATGATCGCTATGTTTTTCCAGGCCAATGTGAACAGGTCTTCTACTCAAATGTTCCAGGTGAGAGAGATTGGTCATTTTATGTTAGATATTATCCAAGAGGAAGGCCAGTTAAGTATACTCATGTATAGGAAGAAGATGATTTTCCAGATCAAACAAAGTCGAAATATCATGCAGGGTCAACAAATGAAGAAGACGAAGAAGATCATGATCATGATCCAGGCGTAGGAGACAATGCAGATCTTGATGATGATGTAGATGAAATTATGCTCGAAAATTACATTGATGACGATAATGATATTGTCAATCCTTTCAACACCATTTCTGAAATCGATGATGATACAGTTCTCGAGGTCGATGAAGAAGAATATATAGAATAAGGATTATTATACATATGTTGAGTTGTATCAGGTATGTGACTATATATTTTAATTTGTATGAATTATTCTCTTAAAATAATTTACTTATGTCATGGGTTAATTACATGTTTTTAAGTTTTATGCGATGTTTTTATATCTTATGTTACACGTTGTTTAATTATTCTGTGAAACCTGAAAATAATCTCCAATATACTAAAGTATGTGGTAAACTAAAAATATCATTTACAAACACATAATTTCATTTACCTTCAGTAACTTTTGTTTTTTTAGTTCCTATGCATGAATCTTACTAGGTTGCTTTCGATTATTTTCTATTTTATTAATTGGCTATTGTGTAATTGAGGGTGATGTGAAGGGGGGGGGGGAAGGGCCATATGAGCTTCCAACTTCAAGTGGTTGGCCTTGTTAAGTAGAGGATAAATGTTAAGAACCAAAGACAATACAAAAGCACCACAACAGATATACAAGAACAATATGCAAAATCTCCTTTATTACTATCAAACCCTTGAGGTAGGGAAACACCGTACAATGGATCCTATTATGGAAGGGATCCTCTCATGTTCACTTGCCTCTTCGAGGAGGCATCCTCCTATTGAGCTACTACTCCAAATACAATACTATCTTCATATTTCATTACATTGCTTGAACCCCTTTATATAGTGCTACCATCACCTAAGAACATTCTAGAAGTAGAACCTTCTAAGAAGTCCTCTTACATTTATTATATCTAATTACCCATTTATTATATCTAACTACCATAGTGGGCCTTATTCAATTTATAGTGGACCTAGTCCACCTTACATTGAATGACCTCCACTATTATCACTATGGGCCCTCTGGCCCCCCCCACTACCTCTCTAGCTACCTTACATTCCATCCTCCTTATGAAAGCGTTGTCATCAACGCTTGACGTACAACCATATACCAGGGTCCCATGGATAATTTTGGACCATAATGCTGAAGAAGACTGGAGAACCAAGGTCCCATGTAGAAAGGAAAGCCACTATGTTGAAGTAGTCCAAACACCATTGTAAGCCCGGGTCCCATGTCCAAGTGCTCATGTGAACTCCCTGTGGAAGATTTTGGAACCCAATAACCAACTTAAAATGATGCTCCAAAGACTGGCATCTATCATGTGGATCCAAATAAGAATATCCATCCACATATTGGAAAAGGGTCGTAGCAGAATCTAGAAGGAATAATACCACTGTAGAATATGCAGGATGGACACTGGTAATAATCATTTGTCACATTGATGTTGTCTACAGAAGGTGGATTAGAGTCATCAAATAAAATATGAAAGTGGTTGTCATCCCAGAAATGACAACTATCCATATACCAATCATCACAATCGGCCTCAAAATCATACCAAGCATATATTTCTTTATTATATTCATCCCTGATGTCCGCCATAAGAAATATCTGATGCATGTTATCCAATGAATCTCGAATACTACAGAAACTATCATTGAGGCCATTTGCAAGGTCATGCAATCTAGCATCCAATGTGTCATACAATTTGGATTTGAATGCTTCAAGAATTCCCTTGAGGGTTTGAGAGGAAATAGCCATATGAGCACCTTATGAACTCTTCAGTCCCACATCCCTCATGAAAAAACCCAAAAAATAGAACAATAAGTTACTGCAGAAAATAGCGACATTTTCCTGAAAAAACCCTGAAAAACGGTTGAATTTAAAATGCTCATAATTTCACTTTTCGGACTCTGTTTCGACTGATTTTTTTTTTAATTGGGTGGAATTGTGAGAGAAACTCAGATCTGTAATTTATTTGGACAAATTCGGCCTCCATATGCTACAAAATAAATAAATAATTGCACCGTCGTCCGCGGAAAAAACCCTGAAAATTTGCAGATTTTAAAACTTCAATATCTTGACTTCCCGGACTCTGTTTCGGACGATTTTTTTTTTCAAATTGGGTGTTTTTATGAGAGAAACTCAGATTCACAACCTGTTTCTGCAAATTTTTCATAAAAATATACTGAAAATTTCTAGAATGTCGCGGCCCTCTTTTTATTCTCCGAAAAAAAAAATCTGCAAAAATAAAAAATATTTGCCCACAATGTCTGCCAAGGAAAGTGCTATGATACCACTTGTTAAGTACCTATACCAAATCTGAAAATATAATTCAATAATACCAAGAATAAACCATAAACCATTCACCATAACATGAACACAAGAAATAGAGAAAACCCTTGAGGTAGGGTAACACCATATATTAATCCTTATGGAAGGATAAAACTCCTCAAGCAATCCTTGCTTGTACAATCACAACATTCTTCACTATGTTTCATTACATTACCTGCACTTCTTTATATAGCTCTCCCTATCTCTTAGGGACCTTCTAGAGAGCCTTCTCACATTTATTACATCCAACTACCATAGTGGGCCTTTATTAATATAGTGGAGCTGGTCCACCTTACATTAAATGACCACATTCTCATATATTAAATGGCTTCCACTAATAACACATAACTACATTCCCATTGGTTACCTCCCTAGGTACCCCATATTACCTCCCTAGGTATACCAATTGTTAAGAACTAAAGACTGAATACAAAATCACCACAACAGATATACAAGAACAATATGCAAAATCTCATTTATTACTATCAAACCCTTGAGGTAGGGTAACACCGTACAATGGATCCTATTATGAAAGGGATCCTCTCTTGTTCACTTGCCTCTTCGAGGGGGCATCCTCCTATTGAACTACTACTTCAAATACAATACTCTCTTCATATATCATTTCACTACTTGAACTCCTTTATATAGTGCTACCATCACCTAAGAACATTCTAGAGGAGGAATATTCTAGAAGTAGAACCTTCTAAGAAGTCCTCTTACATTTATTATATCTAATTACCCATTTATTATATCTAACTACCATAGTGGACCTTATTTAATAATATAGTGGACCTAGTCTACCTTACATTGAATGACCTCCACTATTATCACTATGGGCCCTCTAGGCCCCCCCACTACCTCTCTAGCTACCTTGCAATAAATTATTCTTGAAACCAAGAGAAGCTCATTCATTTTTACACCATGATGATCATAGATAGATTATTTGCATGTCTAGTTAACGATATCGGAGGGTTTCTAGACTCAAATTTAACTCACACACCCACTTGTTTCCATCCTCAATTCGTCATGTAAACCATAAACCCTATTTTTATTTCAAAGTACACAAATTGGTTGACACATGTTTTAAGTTTGCATCATCCTTTCTTCATTTGATTTCTTTCATGTTCTACATTAAGGTATATACAATGTATGTGTGCCATAATTGTGATGAAAAATCCCTCTTTTTTCATTCAATGTTTAATAAAAACCATAAAAATATTCCCTTGCATTATTATATGCGGGAACGTGTGTACTGTCGAACAAATTTTAAAAGGAACAATGAAAAAACATTGTACTGGGACTAGACATGGGCAACAGTGACTGGTGAATGGGAAAAACATTGAAATTTTTTCAAACTGTTTATGTATGCACTGAAATTGGAAATGGATAGACTATTCACATTCCTTAACTATATGGGAGGGTTTCTAGAATCAAATTTGAATCACAACCCCACGTGTTTCCATCATCAATTCGTCATGTAAACCATAAACCATATTTGTCTTTCAAAGTACACAAATTGGTTGACACAAGTTTTAAGTTTGCATCACCCTTTCTTCATTTTTCTTCCAAGTTCTTATACATTAAGCTATATACAATGTATGTGTGTCATAGTTGTGATGAAAAAACCCTCTTTTTCGTTCATTGTTTAATAAAAACCATAAAAATATGCTTTGCAGTACTAGATGTGGGAATGTGTGTACTCTCGAATGAATTTTAAAAGGAACAACAAAAGGACATTGTACTAAGACTAGACATGGGCAACAATCACCTATGAATGGGGCCATCATTGAATGTTTTTCAAATTGTTTCTATATGCATTTAAATTTGACATGGATAGAATATTCTCATGCATTAACAATATGGGAGGGTTTCTGGACTCAAATTTTATTCACACACCCACTTTCTTCCATCATCAATTCATCATGTAAACCATAAACCCTATTCTTCTTTTAGGTTCTACTTTAAGGTATATGCAATGTATGTGTGTCATAGTTGTGATGAAAAATCCCTCTTTTTTCGTTCATTGTTTAATCAGCACCATAAAATACTCCATTGCAATACTAGATGCGGGAACATGTGTACTATCGAACAAATTTTAAAATAAACAATGAAAAAACATTGTACTAGGACTAGACATGGGCAATAGTGACCTGTGAATGGGGCCAACGTTGAAATTTTTCAAACTATTTTTGTATGCACTCAAATTTGACATGGATAGACTATTTTCATGCCTTAATGATATGGGATGGTTTCTGGACTCAAATTTAACTCACACACTCACTTGTTTCCATCATAAATTCATCATGTAAACTATAAACCCTATTTTTCTTCTAGGTTCTTATACATTAACGTATATACAATGTATGTGTGTCATAGTTGTGATGAAAAATTCCTCCTTTTTCATTCATTGTTTAATCAACAACATAAAATATTCCCTTGCAGTACTAGATGTGGGAATGTGTGTACTTTCAAACGAATTTTAAAAGGAACAATGAAAAGACATTGTATTAGGACTAGACATGGGAAACTGTGACATGTGAATGGGGCCAAGGTTGAAATTTTTTCAAACCGTTTCTGTATGAACTGAAATTTGACATGAATAGACTATTTGCATACCTTAACAATATGGGAGGGTTTCTGGACTCAAATTTCACTCACACACCCACTTGTTTCCATCAACAATTCGTCATGTAAACCATAAACCCTATTTTTCTTTCAAAGTACACAAATTCATTGACACAAGTTTTAAGTTTGCATCAACCTTTCTTCATTTTTCTTTCAGGTTCTTATACATTAACGTATATACAATGTATGTGTTTCATAGTTGTGATGAAAAATCCCTCTTTTTTCATTCATTGTTTAATCAACACCATAAAAATATGCCCTTGCAGTACTAGACGCGGGAACATGTGTACTGGAGAACGAACTTTAAAAGGAACAATGAAAATACATTATACTAGGACTAGACATAGGCAATGGTGACCTGTGAATGGGGCCAACGTTGAAATTTTTTCAAACTATTTTTGTATGCACTAAAATTTGACATCGATAGACTATTCACATGCCTTAATGATATGGGAGGGTTTCAAGACTCAAATTTGACTTGCACACCCACTTGTTTCCATCATCAATTCATCATGTAAACCATAAACCCTATTTTTATTTCAAAGTACACAAATTTGTTGACGCAAGTTTTAAGTTTGGATCAGCCTTTCTTCATTTTTCTTCCAGGTTCTTATCCATTAACGGATATACAATGTATGTGTGTCATAGCTGTGATGAAAAACCCCTCTTTTTTCCATTCATTGTTTAATCAACACCATAAAAATATGTCCTTGCAGTACTAGATACAGGAACGTCTGTACAGTCGAAGAATTTTAAAAGGAACAATGAAAAGACATTGTACTAGGACTACACATGGGAAACGGTGACCTGTGAATGGGGCCAACGTTGAAATTTTTTCAGACTATTTATGTATGCATTGAAATTTGACATGGATAGACTATTTGCATGCCTTAATGATATGGGAGGGTTTCTGGACTCAAATTTGACTCACACACCCACTTGTTTCCATTATCAATTTGTCATGTAAAAAATAAACCCTATTTTTCTTCAAGGTTCTTATACATTAACATATATACAATGTATGTGTGTCATAGTTGTGATGAAAAATCCCTCCTTTTCGTTCATTTTTTAATCAACAACATAAAATATTCCCTTCCAATACTATATGCGGGAACGTGTGTACTGTCAAATGAATTTTAAAAAGAACAATGAAAATACATTGTACTAGGACTAGACATGGGTAATTGTGACCTATGAATGGGGACAACGTTGAAATTTTTTCAAATTGTTTTTTTATGCACTGAAATTTGACATAGATAGACTATTAATAATATGTTTTTATCCCATTGTCATACACTTTATTATTACATTACTCAATAACCATTTTATTAAACTTTTTGTTATTTATATTATTGTTTTATTACACTTTTTTATTATTATTAAACTTTATTATTGCATTACTCCCTTTATAACATTACTTATAGATCATTTTAAATGTGTATACATATATTTAATTCAATGGAATTTCCCTTACTTGACCGAACAAGAAAAATTTAAGTTATTTAAACTACATCGAATGATCTTTCGAATTGGTCAAGACTATCCAGTTTATGGCCGCCTCTCTATGGTACCAGTTGTTACTTCATTGAATTTGCTCATTACATTATATAGGCTCGCGATTCGACTTTGATCGTTATGGACTAATATATATAAACATTTTTATCAAACATAATAAAAAAATAAAAAATAAATAAAAACCATATATATCTATATAAAATACATATATATGATTTATATAAATCTTCTGACAAGACAATATGAATGCATATATTGAAATGAATAAATAAAATATATTTCTTTTATACATAATAATTTTTTATTTTTTTTATTTATATATGTGAATATATAAAATAGAAATATTAAAATTATAAAACTACTATAATAGAAAAAGGATTTGAATATAAAATAAAGCTTTTTGTTTTAAAGAAGACAAATGTAAAAAAAAAAATGGCACGGACCCTACATGAGGCCACGTGCCCTTTCTTAATCATTCTCGGTGGAAAAACTTGACAATCCCTCTTCTACTCCGCACTTAGCACAATGGCTAGGGTTTTTTTTGACTCCCCCCTTTTTTTCTCTTTAGGGTTATTCGACGTTCTAGTTTGAAAGGTGTGGCCCTGGCTCCATAGTCGGTCGTTTGAAGGGTGCGACCATGGCTACCAGGAGAAGAAATTTAACCCGTTAACTATGAGGAAAATGGGGGAAAGGGGACCAGCAAATGCATAATTACCCAAATGTTCCCTCTGTTGCCTTGTATTTCTCGTAGGACTTGTTGTCTCAGCGCTGGTCGGTGAAAGGGATGGGTCTCCTAAAGGAGGGTTTGACTACTTGAAACAGAAGGGTTCGACTCATCCCGAGCTTTGACCCGCTGGATTCATGGGTCCATCCTCAAGAAAACTGAACCAGGAGGTCGAGGCTCGAATTGCATAGCAAGAAGTGCCCCACCATAAAGAAGAAAGTGTGACTAGATGAAACAAAGGATGGTTTGGTTATGAGGTTTGGCCACTTTTGTCCTGATAATTGTTTTTCCATGCGTGTGGGTCACTCGGCCATGACAAGGGAAGCTAAAGGCTCGTCCATGGTGTTCGTAGAAAGGAGAGATGGATGTCATTTCCCTCAACAAGGACGAGAACGGTATTTGGACGAGGGAAGTCTGGTTGGGGATCTGCTCACCCACGGCCAAATGTAACACCCAGGTGAAGTGTGGTAATCTAATTGAAATGGCTCAAATCAAATTATTTATTGGCTTGAGGAGCAGCTTGCTTCTATTGTTTTTTTTTATGGAGTTTGATTTTGTTTTGTTTTTTTTTGTGTTTTTTTTTTAACAGGGTTTGGAGAGAATTTAAAGAGTTTCAAGACAGTGGTGCGAGTATTCTCAATCTTATAATATAAGCCTAACTTTTTCATTTGAAGTGTTGTTTATCTTGGAGGTTGATTAATCGTTGTGGTTTCAGGTCTAGACCAGAACTAAAGATCAATGTTGATTTTCATATTTAATCCTTTACATGGATTTTTTGTTATCGTTCATCATCTAATTTAGAAATATTGCAGAGTGGTTGGAACTCTTACAATATGTGTTTATGTAATGGGAAGAAAAGGGTTTTCTGATTTCTAATTCTTATTTACATATATTTCATAATCTTTTGTTTATAAGAAAATATTTGTGAATCTGACCTTTCTTAATTCTCGGTCTTAAGCAGGTGAGGATTCTTACAGGTGGTTGGAACAAGGGAATCTTTTTTTTTTCACATATTCTCTCCTTCAAGGTTCTTCTGGGTAGTATTCATAAGGTTTATGGTCTATAAATAAAGGGTTTTTAGGTTGTAAATAAAGGGTTTATGGGAAGTAGGTTGGGGGTTGTTTTTGGGGAATATACTGCACAGTATGTGGGTGGTCAAGTCTTAGGTTTCAGTTTTGAAACTAGGAACTGATACCATTTGTAAATACCCCTTACTCAAAGATCCATGGTTTGTAGATTAAATTGTTAACTGAATAAATATGATATTATTTTAAATTAAATAAATCAATTTTCTGCTTCATTCTTAGATGTGGCATGTATATATACAAATATATTTTATCTTTCACTCATAAAATATAATAGAAATTAACAGTTTACAATGAATAACAGTAATGAATAATAACAGTGACATACCTCTTGTAGAAGAAGATTGTCCTAGATGTTGTTTTCTTCCTTCTTTTGTTGTTGAGTGCCTTGTGTTGTTGAAATTGAAAATTCCTAAAACTATTTCCTCCCAGCCAACTAGGAACATAGCCTCTCCGGCTCCCTAGCTCCAAGAAATCAGATTTCCTGGCCTCGAAGCCCAAAATCCCAGCAAATCCATTCCACTAGTCATAACTCCCCAAAGAATTTATGTTTCCCTCCTCCTTTTCTTCCTGGTTTCCGTTTCTACTCTTTCCCATAAAAAAATCTCCCTTTCTCTGGTCCAACCCCCTTCTCCCTTATCCTCCTCTATCGAACCCCCCCTCATTCAATTCCCATCTACCTTATCCTCTCATTAATTCCTACACCTACCTTTAAATGATAAAATAATAAAAATATTCAAATCTAATTATTTCAATAATTAATATAATTTACCCTACATAAATTATGATCATTAATTAATGAAATTGGGTTGTTACAATTCATATAGATTAGATTTACCTCGTGTGTAACATACCTAGCCTTCAGTTGAGCATCATTACATGCGGAATACACATTAAAATTAAGATTTTCTACTTAATTAAATTCTTGTAGCTTATTAGTCGTTGATCACACATAGATTTGAACATTTCATTGATACTACAGTTCTAAATGCATATAACAACATATATTAAACATGAATGCAATTTTTCAAGCAAACAGCAAACACACGACATTCATATAAACCATTTACACAACAGAATTAACTTAAGAACAAAATAGAAACATTTATCTATTAATGATTAACCAACTGGTTGCAAACGAAGGATTAACCTCCCAACCATAGGAATTGCTATTCATTTTCTCTCAACAGCAAGCCATCCTCGAGCCAAGGATATGAATCTACAAGGATATTTGGCCCTCTCGTTGTCCACTCTCCACACACAACATCCCCAAAACCCAGGTTCTACTCCCACCGCAGTTCCAATCCTCCATCTCTCTCATTTCCCCATAACCTTCACTACCCAAGGAATGTACCCCCTTCACTGCTCATAGTCCCTCAGGTTGTATCATTTGTTTATCAAGGTACCTAGTGCACTCGGTTGGACAAGAATTCCTCATTTGGGATACAAGAACTTTTAGTTGCTTCGAGAGTTCTCACAACAACCTTCACAAGGCTCTTGAGACATTTCCTCAATAGGAAAATGCACTATAGGCTTACAGCCGGATTTACTGGCACACAAGCCTCTTTTCTAGCATAACCATAGCCCAACTTTGGCTTCCTTCAAGCACAACATGGATAATGCACTTCTCATCACTCAACTCCTCCTTTGCTACCCCAAAATATGCATGTAAAAATTGCTCTCTCTGCAAAAACGTGACCGTACAAAAAAACTCCCCTTGGCCATACGAATTTCCTCTCTTGTTTCCTTGCTTGAATTGACTTACACTCTTCCCCAAGCCAATTGTACCTCAGCTCATACTCTCCAATAACTATGGGATGTGACCACTCACACCCACCTTCTTACATGAGTTAAAGATTGGCTTCTCATACACTCAATCAGAAAATAGAAGGTTATACACAATGATAATAATTTAGGAATGTGGATTGGATTAATACCCATGAATAATTCCCACTTGGTCCCCTCTCTCTTGTGGAATCATATCCCCCCCATCGTTCTTCATCTCTTTCGTATCACAACTAGCAATTATTACTTTTATTAATTATTTCAATGTTCATAATATGCAATTCATCCTTCGGACACATTAAATCAATACGGGCTCTTCACCCCAACACATCGGCTTACCAGCCTAATTCACATTTACACAATTACATTATAATTCACGGGTATTAAACATGGGGATGCTACATATAG
This sequence comes from Picea mariana, assembly GCA_032191745.1. Lineage (NCBI taxonomy): Eukaryota > Viridiplantae > Streptophyta > Pinopsida > Pinales > Pinaceae > Picea > Picea mariana. The sequence goes on along the minus strand of JASDQU010100151.1, from coordinate 412,113 downwards.
CATTGACTAGTATTCATATTTTTTGAATCGCATTTTTGTTTTGAGAAAGTATGTACAAGATATTTCACATGTTTTGGATTGATGTGTTGTGAAGGTATAAGATACCATAATGTTTAGAACCAATCTGGATTATGGACAAGTGACTCCTCCCATTGAAAAATAACACAATAAAATAGTATAAGGTCCAATGGGACCAAAATAGCTTAGAGGATACTACTTGGGATGATTTCCAATTTTTTGAGACATTATTTACACTTAATTAATTAAGTTTGAGGACAAGGATATTTCTATGGGGGTGGGGGGACATGTCACACCCATTTTTGGACTACCATTTCTTATTTAATTTGAGTGGTGGTAGTATGTATGTAATTGTATTAACATGTTTTTTTATCATGTCTTGACACTAAAAAAATTTGTGTGTGTGTAGGAAACACTCATATAGGCAGGAAATGAAACCAAATGTGTATAGGTGACACTTTTCTCTTGAATTGTCCATCAAACCAAAAATTGTGCATGAATTGATCCCTATGATTTGGGAGATAAATATTTTGAATTGTTTTTGCACAGTGTGATTGAATGTCTTTTCATTGAAGTGGGTTTATGTTCTCTTTTATTTTGGATGATTATGTTTGTGCATTATGGTATGGAAATGTGTTAGGTTTTTTGCATGGTTAATTTGGGGTTTGAGCATTGGGTTGAACGTTACTTGTGAGAAAACCCACACATGGAAATGAAATGGTTAAAATGACTACATTTTTAATATGCCTCCTTAGTATCGTAGTGGTGAGAATCCATTGCATATCAAGATGTGGGATGTTATTTACACTACAAAAACCACCTAGCCACCTAGCATGACTTAAATACCATTAATGGGATCAATGGCCCTCTTGCAAGTAGCACATCAACCAAGTTATTAAGAAGATCAAACCTTGGTGGTGTATATAACAACATATTGGACTAGTGATTCAAAAAGTGTCCTCTCTTTACATATGATATGTTTACACATGAGTTATAGGCTAGAGGTTATACATGTCTAGTATTATTGGATAGCGGTATGGGAAACAAGAGATGGGGTTGAAAGTATTAGTGGTGACATGGATTACAATTTATATGGTTTAGGGACTATAAGAGTTAGGGTATGCATGTTATTGTTTAGGTATTAAAGGGTTTATGGGTTAAGAACTGCAAAGGATATCATGGATTGTAGGTGTTATGAGCAATAATTTTACTATTTAAGAGTTTTGTGTTTAATGGTTTGGGTTATAGGGGTTGTTGTTAATAATTGTTAGGGGGTAGAGGTTGTCAATTTATGACGCTATAAGTATTAGGGGTTGGGGTATAGGGGATAAGAGTTATAAGAGTTAGGTTTTGAGGGTTATAAGTGATCAATATTATAAGTTTTATGGTTTATGGGGTCACTAATAAGAAATTATTTGGGTTGAGGGTTGAGGATCAAAGACATGTCGGTTATGTATTACTAGATAGGGATAAAAGGTCATGGTTTATACCAGTTGTTATAGAGGTTATATGTTATAAGGGTTACTAGTTAGGCATTATAGTGGTTAGAGGTTAGGGTTAGGTATTAGGGTGATAGGTTTTAGAGATAGGTTATGTATTACTAGCTAGGGATTAAAGGTCATGGTTTATGCCATTAGTTATAGAGGTTCTATGTTATAAGGGTTATTATTTATATTTTATAGTGGTTAGCGGTTAGGGTTAAGTGTTAGGTTGATAGGTATTAGAGGTTAGGGTGAATGTCTAAAGCATGATATGAGAATGGGGTCATTTTTTAGTAGATGGCTACATCAATGGACTGTTCCTTAGAACATATGAAAATGTAGGTATTATTGCAAAAATTATTCAAACACCCAAGTTTCATATTTTACTAAAAGGCCCTTCGATTTATTTGGAATTAATTGATTTAAGTATTCTTGCAATTCTTAATCTTTACGTCCAATAATCCTTTAGGTTATAATCTTAGTTGACCTTCATCAATGCAATGAATCTACATTATGACAAATAGCTTACTACCTAGTTTCTTCTTCAAACATGAGACATGAAAAACATAATAGATTGTGTTTGTTGGAAATGCCTAGTAAATAGGCCACATCATCCACTTTTTCTCATGCTCTAGAAAGAACATAAAGCCTAGGTTGGAGCTAGTTTCTTCCTCCTTGCCTTCGAGTTGTTTTCTTGTAAGGTTGTAAGCATACAAAAACCATGTCTCCTATGTTAGGAAATTATACACCCATGATAAACCTAACATAAGAGAGAAAGAAATATTTGAGCTAGAAATCAAATGACAAAGCGAAGTCACAGTACACGGAGATTTTACCTTGGAAACCCAAATGGGAAAAACAAACATTCCCTAAGTTTCTTTCTCTCTTGTTGTCTTATCCATTCATAATAAAAGGTTACATGCCTAACCTTGGTCTACACCTAATACACAATCGACATCATACCCTCTTGTTTTACACAAGAACAACCTCGTATCCAATTTGGCTTATATCTACATGATCAGTAACCTACTGCAAAAAATTAGCAGGTACATCCAAGATTGATTTAAATATTACTATATATAGTATTTCAACACACCTTATTTACAGGATTTACAATAGGAAAAACCCTAAAGAAAGGCGCCCAAAAGCAGTTACAGATCCACACACATCATTGGCTACAAATATTGTGAATCTTGGGATTTTTTTACAGTCGACTTGGAGTCGGATTACCAATCAACTACTAGTCGACCTTCATTCGGTATTTAGTCGGTTTCCACACGACCGCATGTCAACCTTTTGTCAGTTGACCTCTTCGACTTGTTGTCAATTAATTTAAATTTAACTTTTCTCAATCAATCCACTTCGAACTTTGACCTTCGACTTTCACTCCTAGTCGATCCACCTCAACTAGAATTTCACTGCAAAGAATATAACAACCCAACCTTCTCCCATTTGTTGTCTTCTTTGTTGAATTGGGATTTTCCTAAAAATTTGTTCACAGACCCAGGGAAGCAATTCCCATTGCCTCTCTACACCAAGAGAACTTCACAGCACTCACAGACTTAGTCAAAGAGTCTATTATGTTTTCCAACATATATACTTTCTCTAGCAGCACCTTGTTTCTCTCCACCATGTCTCTAACAAAATGGCATTGTACATCAATATGTTTAGTTTTGGGATGATAAGTTGGGTTCTTTTCCATAAATATTGTTCTTTGACTATCACAACTTATATTCATATCTCTCTACACAAACCCTATCCCTAAACACAGACATTGTAGCCATACAACTTCTTTGCTTCCATGACTAGTTTCCATGTATTTAGCTTATTTTTTTGACAAGGCTACGACTGCCTATTACTTACTCATCTAGTTGATTTCTCCACCGAAAATCTTGAACACATATCCACTGGTCGACCTTATTTTCTCTATATCTCCATCCTAGTCGATGTAAACAAAGCCATGTACATATACTTCACTTTCATTTCTAAGTTTCCCTTCGTAGCATATATCATAGTATTTTGTTCCACGAAAACACCTGAGTACTCTCTTAATGGTTGTTCAGTGCTCCTTTTTGGGTGTCGACATGTATCTACTCAACACTCCCACTGCATGGGTAGTGTCTGGTCGAGTGCATACCATCGCATACATTAGACTACCAATAGCACTTGCATAGGGGACACATGCCATTTCCTCTATTTCTTCCTTTGTCTTTGGATATTGTTCAGCAATTAGCCTTTCTCCCACAGGAACTGGCACCTTTACAGTTTTGCAATCATGCATGCTGAAATGTTTCAAAAAAATTTCAATATGCTTCTTCTTATTCAAATAGATATTTACAGTTGCTTGATCTCTTTTAATCTCCATTCCCATAATGAATTTCGTTGCACCGAGATCCTTCATGTCGAACTTGGAGGATAACTTCTTCTTAACCTTGTTTATTGTGTCCATGTTGTTTCCGATTAGCAACATGTCATCGACATATAATGCTACATATATTAAACGCCACCTTCTTCCTTGGAAAATATGTAGTGATCCTCTTTGCTTCTCACAAATACCAAACTAAGGATGTATGTGTCAAACTTTTGATACCATACCCTTGGTGATTTCTTTAGACCATAAATGGATCTTTTCAATTTGCACACAAAATATTTCTTGCCCCTTATTACAAATCCTTCGTGTTGTTTCATGTAGATTTCTTCTTCCAAGTCCCCATGTAGGAACGTTGTCTTCATATCCATATATTCTATTTCCAGATCAAATGTTGCAGCCAAATACATTAGTACTCTAATGGAAGTTAATTTTTCAACAAGGGAAAAAATATCATTGAAGTCGACTCCTTTGACTTGGGAGTATCCTTTCACTACCAGTTGAGCTTTGAATTTATCAACTTGACCTATTGAGTTCATTTTTTTCTTGAATACCCACTTGCTACCAATGGGCTTTCTTCCACTATGTAATTCAACTAAATCTTGCGTCTCACTCTTATCCAAGGATTCCATCTCTTCGACCATGGTGTCCTTCCAGAGTCTACCCTATGTCGAGTCGACTACGTCCCTGACCGAATTGGGCTCCTTATCAATGGCAGTTAACACAAATACAGAACTGAATTCGGGTGGACTATACCTTTCAATTGATTTTCTTACTTGTTCAGACCTTCTTACGACTGAGGTCAGTTGTTCCACCTATTCATCTGATTTAGTCGACTCGTCTAAATCATATTCTTATTTTTTCCTCAATTCAAACCTGACCTTCTCTGGATTATTCTTCGTTTGAACCACTTCAGACTCGGACTTCCTTCCAACTTCTCTAAATAACATATCTCGATTGTACATTATTCTCCTTGTTGCAGGATCCTAGAGATTATATCCTTTCATTCCTTCTTTGTATCCAATGAAAATACATTTGACTTCCTTCTTGTCCAGCTTGCTCCTCTTTTCGTTGGAAACATGAACAAATGCATCATGTCCAAATACTTTTAGTTGTGAAAGTGAAGGATTCTTACCAGACCATACCTCATATGGAGTCAAGTAGACTAGTGTCAACAAAGGAGACATATTCACCAAATATTTTGCAGTGTTGACTGCCTCTGCCCAGAATTCTTGTGTAATCATCACCAATGAGTATGATCCTTTCCTTGTCCATCAATGCTATGTTCATTCTTTCAGCAACTCCATTTTTGTGTGGGGTATATTGTGTGGTATTTCGGCGTTCTATGCCACACTACTTGTAAAACTGCTCAAAATCCTTTCTACATAATTCACCATCGTTCTCAATTCTAAACACCTTAATATTCTTATCTGTCTGGTTTTCCACAAGAGACTTAAACTCTTTGAATTTCTTGAAAACCTTTGATTTATTCCTCAGGAAATATATCCATGTCTTTCCGGAATAATCGCCTATGAAGGAGACATAATACAGGGATCCACCAAGTGAAGGAAATGAAATAGGGCCAAACACATCACTATGAACTAATTATAGAATCCTCTTTTCCCTTGTCGCTATAAATGGGAACCTCACTCGACTTTATTTTCCATATATGCAATGTTCACAAAATTCAACTTCTAAGTTACATTCAGGAAAATATTTGAACATACCTTTGTTATGCATAACTCAAAGTCCTTTTTCTCCAATGTGTCCCATCCTCTCGTTCTATAGCATGGTCGGGTCGACTTGATAAAGACTTATCGAGTCGGTTTGAATCGACTCAGCCTGAGTTGAGTCAAGTTGACTTGACTTCGGGAACAGAAATGTTGTTGCATATAGTCGAGTCAACATTCCTTAATAACTTATATAGGGATCCAATATGAACTCCTTTCATTAAGACCATCACACCTCTAACCATTTTGCACATATCCTTCTGAAATAGAGTGTGCACTCCCTCATCAATCATCTTGCTAATAGATATCAGGTTTCTTGCCAAACCCGTAATATGTAGCACACCTAGAAGGGTTTTACTCCTCCCATCTTGCAGTAGTAGTCAGACTCTTCCCCATTCGATAATTTTGTTTGTTGAGTCGTCGCCCAAGAACACATCTCCTCCTTCATATCATTCATATTCACAAAACCATTCTCTGTGTGGTTTCATATGATAGGATGCTCCTCAGTCGATCAACCAAACATCTTGATCTGACTGTGTATTAGTCGACGCCAAATACACATCACCTCCTTTATCTGGAGTAGTCTTTCTCTCAATCAAATGCTTCTCATCGGATCATGTACTGACTTCCAATACCTTCAACATGCATTCCCTTTTATAATGCCCATCTTTACCACATTTCCAACATCTTCTCGTTGACTAAACAGGGTATTTATGTCTACCCTTTGACTTATACTTTCTACTGGAGAATTTATCTTTATTTCTATCAATTGGTCGATCTCTCACCATTAAAGCATATTTGTTCGATCCTTCCATATTCTTCCTTTCCATTTCTTATAATGGTAGAGACGCAACCACGTATTATAGTGCTAATGTGGTTGAATTAATCCATATAGCCATGACTAATCTATCTTGGGATTCTGGCGAAGAACATAATAAGATAATACATTTATCCTCCTCGACAATTTTGATATCCACATAAGATAGCTGGATTATTATGGTATTAAACACATTTAGATGCTTAGTTATCAAACTTTGCTCACTCATCCTCAAAAGATACAGTTTCTTTCTAAGGAACAACTTATTTACCAGGGATTTTGATCTGGATTATTTTCAGCACGAAATGAGAGCGGAGATATAAGAAAGAAATGCACAGAGTTATCGCGTATATCCAATAATATAAAAGAAATGTATCAGAGATGAAACCATAAACACAGAGATACAGTAATACACGATTTCTATTAATGAAATAAATGTACAGAGACTGTAAAAATATAGAGTGAAAGACTCGCTAGAATGGTGGCAGCTTGTCTCTGAGAAGATATGTGATGGCTACTCGCATTCGCAAGAAGATGATTACAATGAGGCTCTGAAGGCATTTTTACAATAAACAGGAATGTCAAAAACCCTAGAAATCCAAAAACCTAACCCTAGGATATGAAGCACCAAAATTCATGTGGGCCCCATTTGGGTAAGTCAGTGCATCAACTTCTCGGGGTCGTAACTTTTGCATACGATCTATGTTTTAGGTGCACGATAGCCCGTTGGAAAGGTATCATCGACGAGGTTCATTTTGGGGGCTCAATTACAACCTTCATCTATCATTGAGAAGCTCGATCCCAAAAAACCTTCATCTAGGCCCTCAAAATGGCCCCGGAAGTTAAAAACTGCTAAAAATAGTAAATTACCAAAATTGCCAGAAAATTATTTTGATCCAGTTGGAAAAGGTGGGTGGCCACTGATATCCACCTGGATAAATCCTCCCTCCTTAGGAAGAAATGGTCTCCATTGCGTTGAGTGCTCGGGGGAGAGGGAAAAGCATTTGTTGAATCTGCATCTTCAGAGCTACTTGCCTTGTTGGAGAAGTTGTGCTACTTAGCTTGTTGAAGGTTGTCACGAACATGTGGCTAGAAGGGTTGGACCTTTTTAACCATTCTGGCTACATGATATGGTTGTGTGCAGAAGGAATCTTTACACTTTGCTGCAATCTTTTCGACTTGCTTCTATTGGATAGAAGGTGCTTGGGTCGAGGTTGTAGTGGTTGCAGTATCCTTATGTTCCCCTTTTGAACAGATTGTGAAGAAGCTAAATTTTGTAGTATGAGATACTACCTTGCGGCACTGTTTAGGTGGAATAGTAGTCAAAAATACCTCTGGTATTTTGTAGATATGACCCCCCATAGAAACAATGACATTGCGGGGTCGAGACTCATAAACAATGTGGAGTTTCCACATATATAGCTGGCCCAAGAGAACAACACAGACATCCAGTGGGGCAACATCACATAATACCTCATCCTTGAAGGGATAGATGTCGTATGATAATTGGCATTGTTGGCTGACACGAATATCTCGTCCCTGGAAAAGCCACCCAATTTTGTATGGTTGTGGGTGTGGTGATGTCGACAATCCCAACTGTTTGACAACCTTTGTCAAGATGAGTTTCTTCTGGCTTCCGCTATCAACAATAAAATGCAGCAGGGTCCCCTTAACCCACATTTGTGAATGAAAAAGGCGCTCCCCCTCTTCATGATCTGTTGATTCTTTTGGTTGAATTGTTGCAGTCGCGACAATAGCAGTGGGGTCTGCGTCGATGATTTGTCTTTTACCAGTATTTTCATAATCGGATTCTAAATCAAGGTTCAAATCCTTGTCTTTGATCTCGGCCACCAATGACTGTTTTGAGAGACATTCATCGATTTTGTGCCAAGGTCTTTTGTGTAAATCGCACCATTTTCCAGTGTCCTTCTTTGTCTTCCCGTGTCCCTTATTTTCATGTGGCTTGGACTGGTTTTCGGGAGACTGTTTATTACAGTCGTCTTTATCATACTTTGGTTGTTGCAGATTTGCAGACCCAAACTCTTGTTTGTTCTGGTGCTTAAATATCTATTCGGTTTTAACAGCATATCGATAAGCAGTACCAAGTGATGAGATGTCCAAAAAATCCATTTCAGTTTGGATGTATCTGTGTAGAGCCCCACGATATTTCAAAACCAAATGTCGTTCGGAGTCTTTGATACCCAGCTTGGTGCGAAAGGTATGGAAGGTATTGGTGAACTCCGGAACTACTTGGCCCCTCTCTTTCCACAGTGTGTTCCATCTCATGTACTGGTCCTCATAGCTGCCAACAGGGTAATATTGTTCCTTTATCGCATACACAAAAAAATCCCAAGTGGGCTCGGCCCCATATATTCTAGACTCCTCTGTGGAACTTTGATCCCAATAAGTTTCCCACCAATGTTTGACATGGGGGAGATATTTAAGGAGTGCGAAGGTGATATTTTCTCTGTCGAAAAAATGATGAACAGAGAAATAACCTTCTAGCAGACTTAACCATTTGTCTAGGGCATCCGCATCTATCTGACCTTCAAATACAGGAATATCAAAATTAACATGTACCTTGAAAGGAGAGGTGCTTCCAAAGTGGTCATTTGATGAAGATGCACATGTTTCTATCGGTAGATGTTGAAGGATGTGGGAAAAATTCTCCATCATTTCGTCCCTCTGTCGTGTGAGAGTTGCTCGAGCAACAGATTGATAGAATCGTCTGCTTCGTCGTTTTTCTTTTCTTCTTCCATGGAGGGTTTCTTGGGCATGTGAGAGCAATTTTCTTCAAGAAAGACAAGCTCGAGACCCAACTTGTTATACTCGGACCTCATTGGGGACATGCACTGAAAAAAATGATCAAGAGCAGCCTACTATGATACCATTGATCGGGATTATTTTCAGCACGAAATGAGAGAGGAGATATAATAAAGAAATGCACTGAGGTATCGTGGATATCCAATAATATAGCATAAATGTATTAGAGATGAAACCATAAACACATAGATACAGTAATACACAATTTCTATTAATGAAAGAAATGTACAGAGATTGTAAAAATACAAAGTGAAAGACTCACTAAAATGGTGGCAGCTTATCTCTGAGAAGAGATGTGACGGCTACTCGCATTCGCAAGAAGATGATTACAATGAGGCTCTGAAGGCCTTTTTACAATAAACAGGAATGTCAAAAACCATAGACATCCAAAAACCTAACCCTAGGAGATGAAGCGCCAAAAGTCATGTGGGCCCCGTTTGGGTAAGTCAATACATCAACTTCCCAAGGTCGTAACTTTTGCATACGATCTTCATTTTAGGCGCACGATATCCCATTGGAAAGGTATCGTCAAGGAGATTCATTTTGGGGGATCAATTAGAGCCTTCAGCTATCATTGAGAAGCTCGATCCCAAAAAACCTTCATTTAGGCCCTCAAAATGGCCCCGAAAGTTAAAAAATGCTAAAAATAGTAAATTACCAAAATTGCCAAAAAATTGTTTTGAGCCAATTGGAAAAGGTGGGTTGCCATCGATATCCACCTGGATCATATTTCGAATGGTAAAATCTTCCCAACTTGTCCCATGGTTTCTTGACCGAGTCTTCACCTGAGACATTCTGCAACACTAAATCTACAAGACACAATCAAATCATACTTTTTTCCCTTCTCTTAAGTTTCTCCCATCCTTCCTTCGACATAACCTATTAGAATGGTACCTGGATAGGTTGTTTCCCATTTTTCTTGATCTACAAGGATATTTTCACTTTTAAGCTTCCAAAGCTCAAAATTCTATCCATTGAATTTTTTGATCTCTATTCTCGAGGTACTTGTCATTCTTTAAGAACAACTTTAAAGATATCTGACTTACAACTCTTAATAGACCTAGGGCTTAGCTTAGATATGAGGTTGTTAAAACAATCTCTAATACCACATGTTAGGAAATTATACTTCCATGATAAACCTAACATAAGAGAGGAATAAATATTTAAGTTAGAAATCAAATGACAAAGAAAACTCATAGTACATAGAAAGTTTACCCTGGAAACCCAAACGAGAAAACCAACATTCCTTGAGCATATTTCTCTCTTGTTGTCTTAATAATTCACAACAAAAGGTTACATGCTAACCTTGTTCTACACTTAAGACACAATCGACACCATACCCTCTTGTTTTACACAAGAACAACCTTGTAGCCAATTTGGCTTACATCTACATGACCAGTAACGTACTGCTAAAAATTAGCAGGTACATCCACGATTGATCTAAAGATAACTATATGCAGTATTACAACATGCCTTATTTATAGACTTTATAGTAGGAAAAACCCGAAAGAAAGACACCCAAAAATGGTTACAAATCCATGCAAATAATTTTGCTACAAATCCTGTGAATCTTGAGATTTCGTTACAGTCAACTTCCGGTTGAATTACCAGTCGACCTTCATTCAATATTTAGTCAGTTTCCACATGACCGCCTTTCAAACTCTTGTCGGTTGACCTCTTTGAATAGCTATCGATTACTTCGACTTCGACTTTTCCCAGTCAATCCACTTCGACCTTCAACTTTCACTCCTAGTTGATCTATCTCGATTAAACTTTCACTGCAAAGAATATAACAACCCAACATCCTATATCACATTGGCACTCAAAAATATGTTGGTTAGTGAAATGAATCATCACATTTATTTCCATGGTTGGGTTCTCCTTAAAGATGTTATATATCTTATGCAAATCTTGAAGAGTGTTAGTTGCAGATAGATCTAAATTGTGTTTGGAAAATTTGACTCTTTGGGTTATGAGTTTTTAGAGCCATAAAGATATTTGAAAGGAGAGATCGTGGTGTATAAATGGTAGGTAGCATTGTACCAATACTCAATGAGTTGATTGTTTACCTGTCGTTTAATCGATGGTCTTTAATAGTAGGGTAGTATGCTTTCAAGTTTTCAACCTGTCTATGTTCAATAACATGTGAGTTGTCTAGTGTTTGGCCATGCTATTTTTCAACCATGAATTGGTGAATAATTTTCAATCCTCTATGCATTATGGGAGGATTGAAAAAAATTTAGCAACATTTTTGCTTGCCAGCATACAATTGAAAAAAAAAATAGAAACATAAATGTTATTGGCTGCTTAATTTTTCTAAACAAATTGATAAAAAAAAAAACAGCAACATTTATATTGCCAGTTTTGTTGTTTACCATGTATCAATGAATATTTTTCAATCCTTCGTGTGTTACTAGAGGATTGAAAAAATTCTAGCAGCGTTTCTACTTTTCAATACATAGTTGAAAATAAAACCGACAACATAAACACTACCGATTGATACAATTAAAACAAAGAATTAAGATTTCAACAACAAATTAAAATTATGGCAACATAATTGTTGTTAATGGAATTGTTATAATTTCTTTTGAAAAAAATGAAAAATGCTTACCTCTTGGATTACAGTCCATATGGAAATGTTATCGTCTAAATTTTGGTGGAGTAAATTGGGTTGAAATCTCGATTTAGGCCAATTAGTGGGCCTATATGTCACTATTGCAAATAGTAAAATAGGCCTCCGGACCCATGTTTTTCTATTTTATGAACTGTTAGGACCTCGATCAAGGTATGGAGCTCAATCGAGGTTTTAACTCTCCATCAAGCTCCATAACTCAATCGAGGATTCGCTTAACACTTCGATCGAGGGTTTGTCCTATTTGTCAAGAACCCTCAATTAAGAAATTATTTAAACACTCGATCGAGTTGTAGATACCTCAATCACATGATTTACATTAGCTTGATCAAGGGTAAAAAAATATACTATTTCACCTTCTCACTTGCCAAAAAATGTTACCCAGCTTCATGCATTCACACAATGACAACCTCCTATGAGTTATTCACGATTGGACTATTGCACTAGTGCCTACTACCCATGTCCCTAGGCTGCAAGGACAAATTGTTGTAGGTATTCATGTAGGTTGTCCATCTTAGAGACTTGTGATTACAAGTCATCAATCTCAGAAACTTATGCTTCCAAGTTATCGATCTTAGGGCCTTGTTCATTGATCTTAGAAAATGGGTTTCTCGTTGGGTGATTTTGGTATCCATGGTCATGTTTCTAATGGCTACCATGGAACCCTTGGGTCCACCAAAAGGGTTACCAAAGAGGTATACTAACTTGATTAGTATCGCATAATGAGTCTTTTGAGATTGGTCTCCAACAATGCTATGAGATGGCCTTAGAATTTTTGTTAAACTCCTACAAAAGTATTACTCATTTCCAAGTATTACTATACTAACAAAATTCTAAAATTCTTGATATTCTAAGATACTAGAATTCCATTGCTCATGTTGTAAAGGATAGGGCCTACAGGGTTCTAAGAGAAAAGGAATGTCAAGTGTTATAGCTCTATATTATACTTGAAGGTTTCCAACAATAGCACTTGGTCGATATTTTACGGCACTAACTAAAGAGGATAGATCGTACCCTTAGTCGTACTACCTAATTTTCTGGTATGCAAGAGTGATCTCCCTAAGTGTTGTGCTCAATGTATTATAACAACAAAATAGTTGATACATTTATGTAAGGATGGTTTGAGCTAAACCTAGAGGGTTTATTATATGCCTGAAGGTACATGGAATATTAACTTCATATACAAATTCTATCCGATGTGGTACTACTTGTTAGGTTTCAATAGAGGTGTACAAAGGTGTCCAACCATGTAAGTCCACTTATATTCCCTATGTGTACGATTTCTAAGCATATTTTTACCCACTGAACAACACATTGTTGCGTTTAAAGATGTCAAAACATGTCCCTATTAAAAATCTCTAAAAAATAGGCACGTGCTAGCACAAGAAAGTGTTATCATACCACTTGTAGTGTACTTAATCAATAGAAAGAACAAATTATGAGCAATATCAGAAGAAATATAGACTGTGTAAAGTAAGATGGGAGAAACAAGAGCATTAAACTTGTAGAATATAAACCCTTTTATTGATAATCCAAAAAGATAGTAATGCTCGTGAGTCTCTTCAAGGGAGAAACCTCCAAATGAGTAGAGCTCCAATACAATAAAAAGACTTGAAAAAACATTGTTTAGCCTTCTACCTATATAAATAGTTTCTTACTAGAAAAACCCTAACTATTTTTGGTCCCATCATTAATAAGTACCAGCCGTCTAATGAACCTTATTTCATTAACCTAATCATTTTACTTTGAATAACCACACATTAACTACCTTATGGGCCTTATTTAAACAAGATGACCTTATACATTAATTGAGTAACTTCTAAATGCCCTAAAGTAGGGAGGTTAGTGTGGATCCCTAACAATGGTGAAACACAACTAATAAGAATTGTTAAGTTTAGGGTAGCAAAAGACCATTTTTTTTGTTCATTATTAAGAACAAGTAACTCATAAGTACATTTCAATTGTATATTTTAAGTAACTTTTTATCGCAAATGGGTCAAGGATAGTGATTAAACTCGAAAAAGTGTGGTTTGAAAAGCTATCAATTACAATGAGTCAAAGACAACATGTGAGTTATTTTCTCTTTTTTAGTAAGTCCTCTTTTCCTTTTTCAACAACTATTATTCGACATATTTTTATTTCATTCACTTCTATTTCTACAATTTTTTAGAATTTTATTTGTCACGAGACTAAGAGAGGGTCTTTGCCAAAAATGGACTCGCATATTTTTCCTCAATACCTCATATGTTCTCATATGTTGTTCTCCCCTATAGACTTGCATATGAAAATTGTGTAGGGTTTGATATTAGGGGCGGAAATTACAGTTTTACCTTATATGTTGATGTTGTTCTCCCCTATAGAATTGCATATGAAAATTGTGTAGGGTTTGATATTAGGGGCGGAAATTACCGTTTTACTTTAGAAAAAGAAAATGTGGTGCATGTGGTGTAATATTCGAGACAAACTTATAATTATTTATATCTTTTCGGTTGTCTACTAATTTGATTGATTGTAAATGACTCAATTTTCTTAATAGTAAAACTCTTGATGGGGTTTCTTTCTACAAATTAGGGTTTATTATTATTATTGATGTGGGAGAAGGAAGAGGAATACTATGAGGGACATATTAAGTACAAAATAAGCATGATATGAACTTTTCGAAAAATTTTGTTTGTGTACAAAATAGGGAGGCTTCAACATAGAGGTTATTTTTCTTATTTGTTATGGTATAAGGGTGGGCGTCAATACACTTGATTATTGTCTATTGTAATAAATTTACAAATTATTAATCTTATTATGATCATTATTTGTGTTTTTTTCCCAAAAATGGTTGGCGTAGAAGAGCATACATTGATGTCCTAAACAATGTTAACATGAGCATACATTGATGTCCTAAACAATGTTAACATGAGAGCATTGATGTAATAGCATGTTAACACTCCACTTATGTTAAACATTGATACATAATAGGGCTATTAACACGCCACTTTGAGAACATTGATACATAATAGTTTTTTTTGGTTGAGATGCAAAATCTAGAATGTGATGTATAAGAATTGTTTTGTTTGTGTAAACTCTTTCACTTGTGTGTACTCAATGGCATGACATTTTCTATGGTTGTAGGTTAAACATTTTACGAAATGATGTTTTTTCTCAAGGATATTTGTTCGAAATCCGGCGAAAAATTGTTAGATTAATTAATTTAAGTGATTATATATGTATATTCCGAGTGCTCTAGTGGTTTTTCAACATGCAGAATCCATTTCTGCAATCAGAAATGGATTTAGAACAACAAAAAATAGTGATTCATGTAAATTTATATCGTCAGATTCCGGCAAAAAAAACCATTTCGTAGAACATCTAGACAACGCCTTTTCTATGTATTATAATAATAACCTTTATCTTATTTAGTAATAAGACATTGGATTGACTTATTGGTATGGTATTTTTCATTTTATTAAAATGAGATTTACATAATGTCTTTTCTTAATATCTTTACATTGGTTCATAGCCAAATGAGCATGATTACTTAATTAAGTGGTTTTTCTTTTTTTTAATATGAAAACTATGTAAAATAGTATTGGTTTTAAATATTTCATATATCTTATGATACAAGTATTATGTTTTAATAGAATTAAATTTTAAGAGTCCATTGTTACGACTATTACTCAATTTAATGATTGCTTAAACTTTGCACTTCATAAAATCTTTCTAATTAATATACATTTAGCAATTAATGTGCTCTTAACACATATTTAACAATCAATGTGCTCTTTGTGATACTAAAAAATTCGAGGATGAAAAGCACATTCTCTTGGAATTTCCTATATATACCCACACTAAATCCCAATTTCAAAATATTTGTAACACTACCAACCTTTTTAACTTGTTAACTCATATAAACTATGAAGATTCAGGAAAGCTAGTCTGAAATATTTTTGAGCATATAAATAAAATGTTAAAGCAAACCAAGAGGCAACATTGTATAAATATTTAGGTTGCGTCATTCTCTCCATTTTATATTAGACATAACTGTGGGGATTAGGGTCCCCCACCTCTCTCTCTCTCTCTCTCTCTCTCTCTCTCTCTCT